>SDVV010005731.1:2500-18982 GCA_016164225.1 Gammarus roeselii | reverse complement strand
CACCAGATGTTCGCCTCCGCTAGCTGCAGACACTTACTATGTGTTAAGACGCTCCTTACTTGCTTACCTGCTTTCTAGAACGTGCAGATAGCCTAGAGCCGCGATTAGATTTGGGTAATCAAAGTCTAAACTTATGTTCCGAGAAAACTTCTGCTCGCATCAGTAAAGACACCATTGGTATTAACTTAGTTAACTTACTACCCTTTTGGCCCGCTTAGAGCCCTGGTCATTTCTCCGTGGCCCCGCCACCAAGGCCTGCTTTCCCAGTGTCCCGGACTTTCACCGCGCACCACTGCTCATGCGTAGTATATATGCAAGCATCGAGCGTGCCCACTCAGACTAGATCAGAGTGAGAGGAGACAGTCACGTCCCTCCAGCTAGACTCCTTGTGTCAGGCTCCTTCCGTAGGACTGTACTGTATTGTGCTTCGAGACTCTGTTGTACTATAACTGTGTGTTGAGACTCTACCTTAACTTTCACTCAACCACGTTTTACTGATTGATTAAGGAATACCAGTTGTCTTAAGAGCACCACCAAGTCCCTATTAAATAGACTAGATTTGATCATTTTTGAAAGAACCTTGTTGCTATCAGTATATTCTTTACATTCCTCGTATATTACTATCCTGTATAGACAAAAGCACGCACGGGGGTTGCTAAATAACACTGGCGCTGCAGACAGGATTAGTTTCTAAATCAATCAAATACTCAAATAAAAAGTCTCAACAATAAACTATACAGACACTCAATTAATATCTGCTACCCGCGAACCGATACGTCGTCGCGAGTCCAGCTACCTACAGCAGAGCAGAGCAACTCTAAGAAGATACCAGCCAGCGGATGACTACACGCTCTGAGCGACAACTCTTCAACTCTTTGGGCGAGACGTCAATGGGATCAACCAGACGACACGCCAAAATCAATTGAGTATACTGACACAAGTAATACTTATATGCCTACCTATGTAGAAGCCTGATTGCCGTGATCAAAGGAATCAAATGCCTGTCGTACTAGCAGAAGTCCGTCTATACTATAAACTTATGTGTGTTTACTTGTAGTAGACTATCACTAACGTTATTTTCGAACAAATTATTGCACATTTTTATGTGATAACTTTGTTAGTCTGTATCGTGTGTTTGCGTGAGAAAAAGCAACTTACACTGTAAGTGAAAAAAGTGAAACGTATATAAGCATTGAACAGCTCAGTGTGAATATAAGCGTTGAAACAGCTACTCTAACCATACGATTGCTAGATAGTTTAACTTTGAAGTCAGAATAACGCTAAACTTGACCATTCACCAAGACTTGCCTAAGTTCAGCGGCAATCCAAAGCTCGGTGATCCACCTTTTAAACCGGAGCTGGATGCCCGAACATTTCTCAGAACAGTCGAGAACAATTTCCTCCAGAATAGAGTTACAGCAGATGAGAAGAAGATCCAAATCTTCTTCTCTTTGATTGATAAGAAGAAGGGTGACGCGATTAGACTCTTGACCTGCTATGCTGGCAAAGTAATGCCATTCGAAGAGCTGAAGCAGGACTTCTTCTTGATGTATCCTAGTTTCAAAGTGACAGAATTTCGATATGCTGCCCACGCGCTGGTGAGCACAAAACTCACAACAGATTCGATGTTCTGTGGCATGACGGCTCTAGAAAACGCCATTTGTGCTGTTGCAGAAGCTTATTTAAAAAATGAAGCGCTAACAAAAAAACAGTTTAGCGAACTTTCAAAGGTAACTAACCCCTTCTCCCAGACTGCCTCAACTCCCGGTACAAACGCAACCGCTGCTAGTGCTACAGCTGGTACTAGCGCCCCAACAAACGTAGGTGCTATCCCTCTTCCGCCTGCACAACATCAATTAATCGATGTTGTGCAAAACATCCTTATGCACGTTTTTGTCGCGTCTCAAATCAATCATAAAGTCTATGACAAGTTGGCCGATTATGGCCCCCTGCTTTCATCTACTCGCTTTATGGCTGAAACCGTGAAAGCTGTTGAAATGCATAAATTACTTACAGATCCCAAGAAAAAAGATACTAGGGATAATGAAGTTATCTGGCAGATAAAACAAAACCAGTCGACTCAGCAACAAAGCGCACCTCGCAGATTCCCCCTGGAGTCCCCTTCTAATAATGTGAACCCCTCCGAGAATAAACGGACAAACCAAGCTTGCTTTAATTGCAAAAAGCCGGGACATGTTCAGAAAGACTGCCAATCATGTTCCTACTGCACAAAATTCGGGCATACAGCAAAGACCTGTAGAGCCCGTATAGCACAAGCAAAATGCAAATATTGTCATAAGTGCAAGTTAAAAGACTCGCATAATACAAATGAATGTTACGTGAATAATGCTCGAGGCCAGCCGACCTCAGCCCACAAGACAAATGTTCGTATGACACATGCGAATGAGCCCACAGACGACGGCGAAACAAACGAATACCAAAATAACTGGGATAATACCGATGTCTACGAAGCCGAAGAAGAACTCAATGAAGAAACCAGTCAGCAATACTGACTAGGTACACCCAATATACGAGATGGAAATATGCAGAACATCAATGTTCCCCATCTAATCGTAGAACATGGAAGTAAGAAATTGAAATTAAAAGCTTACATAGATACTGGAGCCACAACGACTCTCATATCTGACGCTATACTTACTGTAACAACGACAGTAATAAACCCTACGAGGGTCAAGTACTAGACGCCAATGGGCGAGCCATAAACATCTTGGGCCGAACGATAGCTCAGATGAAAACATCAGCTGGGTGCTTCAACACCCAGGTCTTAGTGTTTAAAAAGAATGAAATCATAATTCATGACCTCCTGATAGGTATGAACATTCTAAAGTACGCTGTCATCGACTTCTTACAAAAGAAAGTACGGTTTTCTCTCGGCGCTAATAAAAATAGCAAAACCAACTCACCCAGTGACCTCAGATTAAGCATTATGAACACTGTAATAAAAGGTGATGTAAGCCACAGTGCAGGACACAGAGCCGTGCACATCCCCGAGAAGAAAAAGGACAATCTAAAACAATTCACCACCGAAGTGAATAATATTCCGGTCATAAAACCGATGCAGCAAGAGCTGGGAGGAACAAGCTGTCCTCAGAACCAATTCACCCTTGAAGTGAATAATATACCGGTTACAAAACCGATGCAGGAAGAGCCGAAAAAGACCTCTAATCCTAAGAAGCAATTCAACGTTCATCTTCGTCAATCACTGACGATACCTAAGAACACCGTGATGCTGGCCACCGTGGAGGTGAACAAGAAAATCAAGAACGGAAGTGATGTACTGATTCATCAAAATCAGATCACTCATACTGTAGCCATGGCTGGTGTACTCACTAGAGTTCAGGACAAGCAACTGAAAATTCACATACTAAACGTGGGTGACAGCCCTGTAGCTCTCAAAGTAGGCCCCAAATTAAGTAGTGCAGAATACCTTATGACAGACGTCGTGTGCATCGCACATCCAGCTCATGAATGCTACAATGATCCTGATGTTGACCAAAGAATAACTAAGGATGAAGACGATGACGAACAAAGTATCGCAACAGAAAAGAGCCCCAGGCCATTGACAGCCGAGGACATTAACTGTAACAACCCAAGCGTCAAGGAGGACTTACTTGGAATACTTAACTCCTACAGAGATGCTTGTTGGTTACCAGGTGAACGTCTAGGAAAATACAAAGGATACCAAATGGAAATACGTTTAAAAGAAAATGCTGTTGTAAACAAAGCTCCCTATCGAATACCATTCGCCTTTTAACGCGAACTGGACGACGTAATAAAAACTATGTTGGACGAAGGAACAATCTCTCGTTCTAAATCAAGCTATAATAGTCCACTAAATATAGTCAAACGCAGAGATAAATCAATTCGCCCGGTGATCGATTACAGAGACCTTAACGATCGAATTATTAAAATTTCCTTTCCTTTACCTCGCATTTCTGACGTCCTGAACGCCGTGGGACAATCCACCGTCATCAGCACGCTAGATCTCGCTAGTGCCTATCATCAGTGTGAAATTCATCCAGCTGAAAGTCCCCTTCGGTCTCCAATCGTCCCCAGGATTATTCGCCAGAGTTATTAACGAAGTGCTCTACGATGTACTGGGACCACAATGTCTCGCTTACATGGACGATATAGTCCTCTTTAGTAAAAGTGAAAAACATCATCTAGAAACGATCGAGAACGTCTTAAACAAACTCAGTGAAGCTGGAATCAAGCTTAAAATCACTAAATGCTGCTTCTTTGCCGACGAAGTACGCTTCCAGGGATACCAGATGACTAAAGAAGGCATGACGATGAACAAAGATCGAATAACAGCAATCCAGAAAATGCCCTTGCCCACTAATAAGGAGCAACTGCAGTCATTCCTCGGAGTCGTGAACTACTTCCGCATATTTGTACCCAAGCTTGCCGAAATCGCCGATCCTCTTTACCACTTATTAAGAAAAAAACGTTCCCTTTGTATGGACATCCAAGCAGACGACCTCTGTAAACACTCTCAGGGAGAAACTGGCCAATGCGCCAATAGTCAAATTTCCCGACTATAACAAATCATTCCACCTCTACACAGACGCCTCTAACACAGGAATAGGCGCTGTTCTCATGCAAGAACACGATGGAATTCGACACCCATTAGCTTACGTATCCAAATCCATTAACGATACCCAGAGAAACTACGTCACAACCAAAAAGGAAGCACTGGCACTGGTATTTGCCCTGGAACAATTTCGACATATAATATTGATTTTCCCAGTTCACGTGTACACAGACCATCAACCATTGTTAGGCGTGTTACGGAAACCATCCAGAGATGAGTGTCTAACTCGATGGGCGCTGCTAGTTCAAGAATATACCATACAATTACATTACATACCCGGAACGGAAAACAGCGTTGCAGACGCTCTGTCGCGACTGCCAGTCACTCGTAGTACTACGGAACAATTGGCTACTCAGTTCCGAAACGACCTCAACGCAAGAAACGAAAGCTGCAAGACCGCACTGCAAGAACACATTCCCGAAAAAGTGCCCTGGACAGAACAAGAACTACGAACGGCCCAGCGCAAGGATCCTTCCTGTCGTGAACTATTTAACCAGCTAAAAAATCGTTTATCTGATACAGAAAATGCAACCAGCAAATTATCCATTCCCACTAAGATCTTACTAAAAACTCGAATAATTAATGGAACAATCTACATTGTACGAGAATTAACGCGAGGAAGCCTGAAAAACGAGTTCCTGGTACCTTACATTCCCACTGAAATTATGCCTCAGGCCTTCAAACTAATGCACGTCGACACAACGGCGGGACATCAAGGTCCGGAACGGACCCTCAAGCTGTTTGTACGAAACTTCTATCACACGCAGGAGCGTGCCCTGATCACAACTCTTTGTGACAACTGCGAATTATGTATTCTAGCCAAAAAGACGCCAAAAGCAGTCCCCATAAAAAAGTACCCTATTCCAATAAGACCGTTCCACACCATATCTTCAGATATTCTAGGTCCCCTCCGTGTTACTGAAGATGGAAACCAATATATACTATCATTTAGAGATTACACCACTGGATACACAATCCTTTTCCCACTAAAACATAAAGATACTGACTCTATAATTAACGCGTTGCGCCAAGTCATTTCGAACTTCGGATCCAGTAACGTACTCATTACTGATAACGCTCCCGAATATACATCTGGAAAAATGTCCAACTTCCTCCAACATTACAACACTAAGAAAGTCCAAATTGCCCCGTATCATGCGGCTTCACAAGGTCTAGCCGAGCGAATAAACCGCGAGGTAAATAAGCTACTAAGGATCTACACCAGCCAACTGGCTCTCCATGATAGGGACAAACTACTACCCGTGATTCAACTCACCATCAATAACACATTTAATTCGAGCATCCACGAATCACCCTTCTACGCTTTTGTTTGGATTTGACTTGTCCTCTATAACTCTTACTCCTCCTAAGCTATTTTATTCGGAAGACGAACTCCAACAACATATGAGCCGTATAGCCGACATTCGCCAGCACTGTCACAAGAAGCTTCTAGAAGCTCAAAGTGCTTATACTGAATACACCAACATCAACTGAAAGGAAAAAAATCATTGAAACTGGTCAAAGAGTCTATGCTAAAATAGACAAACACCGTCCTCACCCTAAACAAAAGCTGGAGCTGCCTATTAGCGGACCGTTTATCATAAAGCAACAAAAAGGAAACGCATGGGAACTGCTAGAAGTTGCTTCTGAAAAAACTTTCATAGTACACCCCGACTACATTGTGATGAGAAGGAACGCGCAAGCCACAGCACTACCGCCACTTTCTCTCCCAGTGCACAGCACTACCGACGACCTTGCATCGGTACCTGCATCAACGCATGGACGACTACAGGACAAGCCGGTTTCACTGCCGCTGCGAGTGCAGCCTCACAGGGAAGCCCGTCGCCACTAGCGGTCAAGGTCAACTACACTGCCACCATGCTAGCCGGCCGAGAGACCACGCCTCGCCGCGCAGTCCAGTCAACGAACAATATAGCTCCCGAGCCATTAAGATGTATCATGTAGTTATCAGATTGTGTAAACCAGTACCATACTAACCCTTGTGTTTACTATCGTTCAATTAGAATTAAATCGAACGGCTCGCAACTTACTTGACGAGAATATAAACTGTTCTACTAACATGCGAATTATAGAAGTTAGATACTAACCCTAAGCTGTTATTCTATAGTTGCCCTAACGACAATGTACTGTTACAGGTCACCCCTCATAATGGGTCTGACAGCCGCTACTCTGGTGGCTCTTGTACTCACTGTACACGCAACCCCACTGCGATGGGACGACAGCCTACGCAACACAGAATGGGACGAACCGCCCCCAGCTTCCGTGACCCAATGGACAGGTCAAGCAAGGACTCCTGGTGCGTTTCTCCTGTCCCGTATTAATCTAGATGTAATCAATCACACTTGTACCCGTTTCATATCTGACATGAACGTGGCTACACAAGTGGCCAAGGTATTATCCAAATTGGGACTGAAAGGAGTCACGACTAACCAAATCAATAGATATTCGTTTCTGGTTCTCCAGCTAGAAACTAACTACCTAACCCAGATTAATTATATAACTGATCTCCTGGTCTGCTCTGGCTGCGGATCAGAATTATGGGAAACTTACCGACTATTTAAGGCACAAGCCACCGCCACATGGAACAGCTTGAAACAAGCTGGATTAAGCGGATACACTAGAATAACAACTAATTTAAATACGCTTCCTACTAACCTTACGTTTAATGACACTCACGTCGAAGAGTCTGTAACCAATGTAAATGTAACTAGCATTAATACATCTCTCATTATCCTTGATTACTTGTCTCAGAATAGACCAGTACGCCAAAATGAAAATGAAGCTAGGAGCCCCCTTGTATTTGGTCTAGGTATAGGATTTCTAGATAGTCTGTTACTATAAAAAATCTTTGACATCGGAACCCAGGATAGAGACAACATAGCTACTCTAAATAGTAACGTCCAGAAGCAAAACAAATTGCTGAAAGTAACTAATGAGCGAATAGACATGCTTAGTAAAAATGTCTCTGATTCCTTTGACCGGGTTAAAATAATACTCGATAAATTAGTCGAAGCGCAAGCCATCACCGACCTGCACTCCGCGCTCCTATGGAACCTCGAAAAACTCGGAGATAGCATAACCGACATAAGGAACACCTTTAAAGCTGGTGAAGTAACCATTATGCTACTCCAGGAGGGTATACTTAACCCCGAATTATTAGACTTACCTTCCTTAGAACGGATAGTCGCTGAAGGCCTTCTAACCTTCCCCTCTTTAGAATTCCCTGTCGAAATCCACCGCTATCAACTCGCTGAGATAGTCAAGATAGTGCAAATACAACGAGTGGGTCACCAAAATACCTTATGGTGATACCCTTAACTTCTGAAGAAACTTATGACGTATACACGCTAATAGCACACCCACTTACGATTGACAATGTGTCATTGGTCCTCCGGGGTTAAGGAACGTACTATTACGTTTTAATCAATCTTATATCATTTCCGACATAAGCAATATGTATTCTATATTAGCAGACAGTCACTTATTGTTAACTGTCGAACCCATCTATAACGATCTGCACTCGACATGCGAGTGGGAAGCGTTCAGACAAAATACGACCGCAATGCTCCAGATATGCAACTATAAGAAAATAGGAACATCATCAGACACTATTGTAATTGAAACTGACCAACATCGATTAGTCTACTTCTCGGAGCCCACTAAACTACTTGTAGAGTGCCACGACCACCATACTAGAGATACTTTAGTAGGACTCCATAAGTTCCCATTATCTTGCGACATAAAGACTGCGAAAGTCCTGTGGCCAGCGAAACAAACCTTAACTATTGAATCCCTAAATTTAATCCCAAATAAGACATACGTTTTGGACTCTACGTTTTTACCTATTGTAGACGTAAATACTAGTAGTGCCGTACACGAAAGTTTACGTGAACTCATCAAAGGAGTAACAAATAAAAACAAATTTACTATAGACTTTCCATACTGTAATTTGAATCTCGAACAGGTAGCATCTTATTCAATATATGTTCAAACAGTGCTGACTACATTCGTCATAATAAATTCCATTTTTATAGCTTTCTTTATAATAAAATGGATTAGGCACAAAAAGAAATATCGTGAGCCTTCAGAAGAACGCTTCCTCCGAAACAGATTTCAAGGACTACGTAATAGCTTAAGGTCTACCAAAAACGAACTAAGACTTAGCGAACACTTGCGCTCTGTTAGAAGCTCTATTCCAGATAGAAAACACAACCTTCAACGTAAACTATTAACGCTGCCCAAGCTGACAACAGAAAAAGGATACCCTGATATCCAGAGTTCTACTAATCATCTCTCATTCCTGAATGCCGGCCCTAATACTGATCTTATGATGCTCCCTACAGCTGTGACTCCAACCTTGTACCCACCATTGTCTAGATACGATTGAAGTTAATACCTCTCTCTTATTTGCATAATGTCATGGTACTTGTTTGAACTTTATTGAGAATTGCCATACTAGAGATCAATCTTGCTTTAACGAGTCAACGAACTCTTCCCAAATAAAGTAAAGTACTATGATTAACGTAAAATAAAAGTAAAGTAAATAATTCACTTAATGATTACCTTAACGGACGGAACGCGCTAGGATGACTAGCCATTAGTTATTTTAATTCTAGCATGTTCATCTACTAACAATTGTATGCACTTTTCTCGTTGTTTCCCTAAACCATGAGAACTCGACGCCTTGGCATCGTCGCCAACCGCCCTCGAAACCGATGCTGCTGCCTCCAGTCCCAAAAAAGAATACAGCTGGCGACCGCACCACTCCCTTGGAACGCCCACCTCTGACCTTGGCAGCGTCAGAAAACACCTTCCGTTTTCTCTAGTCGGCCGACGTCAGAAAACTGTGCACACAAGACTCGAAGCCGAACTATCCAAGACCCCTTTGAAGTGGTCGAGCGTACAGAAGCGCACCCTCCGGTTACGCTTCTCGCGTAGGGGAGAGCAGTGTTAAAGTATAGGCTAATACTAAAAAATAGTTATAAGAATATTTAGACTAGCAGATAGCTCCTATACTTGTAACCACCTTGCTTTGTGAATTACTTTAAAGTTCTCTTTAATATCCCGCTGTGAGCCAGCCTCATTAACTATAGTCCGAACAACACCAGATGTTCGCCTCCGCTAGCTGCAGACACTTACTATGTGTTAAGACGCTCCTTACTTGCTTACTTGCTTTCTAGAACGTGCAGATAGCCAAGAGCCGCGATTAGATTTGGGTAATCAAAGTCTGAACTTATGTTCCGAGAACACTTCTCCTCGCATCAGTACAGACACCATTGGTATTAATTTAGTTAACTTACTACCCTTTTGGCCCACTTAGAGCCCTGGTCATTTCTCCGTGGCCCCGCCACCAAGGCCTGCTTTCCCAGTGTCCCGGACTTTCACCGCGCACCACTGCTCATGCGTAGTATATATGCAAGCATCGAGCGTGCCCACTCAGACTAGATCAGAGTGAGAGGAGACAGTCACGTCCCTCCAGCTAGACTCCTTGTGTCAGGCTCCTTCCGTAGGACTGTACTGTATTGTGCTTCGAGACTCTGCTGTACTATAACTGTGTGTTGAGACTCTACCTTAACTTTCACTGAACCACGTTTTACTGATTGATTAAGGAATACCAGGTTTCTTAAGAGCACCTCCAAGTCCCTATTAAATAGTTTAGACTTGAACAAATTTGAAAGAACCTTGTTGAGCTCCTCCTGCGCGACTCTACATTAAAAGTGTTAAATGCTATCAGTATATTCTTTACATTCCTCGTATATTACTATCCTGTATAGACAAAAGCACGCACGGGGGCTGCTAAACAACAAAGATGAAGAACTCGCAGGAAACTAAGATGAAGATCACCTTTTCCGGTATACAGTAGGAAGGCGACCATATCGTCCCGATGAGGAGGACACTCAACCAATAGGAGATGAAGGAGTGAGTTTGAATGAAGCAGACAAGGAGGTGGAACTCATGTCTATTCCCAAGGTCATCAGGCTATGCCTTGGGATTGAAGGATCTGATAAATCTCCTCAGCAAATCCCCCAACCTAGGGGCCGTGTGCCCCGAATGGTAAACGTGAGGTCAGGGACCGAGCTGGTAGCGAACCCTCAAAGTCCTTTGGCAGTCACTCCGGAACAGCCGGACCAGCTACGCAGACATTGAAAGGCGAGGGATCCCGGGCCTGCTCCGACCGAAAATTCTAAAAATCATGCTTTGCCCTTTTCGGGACGCAACTCAGCTAGGCTGCTTACTGTTGGAGACATATCATCGGAGAAAGTAGAGGAGCATCTTGTTGGAGATAGGTCCGATCACTATAACGCTCGAGATGGCTTTACTTCTTATGTGTTCTCGTCATGGATCTCTATATCCTCAGTCTCCTCCGATATTTACAGTGCCAGCACCTCAACAAGTGTCCCTTCGGTAATTTTCCTGAAAACTTGGACGTCATTGACATCATACTACGTGAATTACAAATGGAAATAAGAGACTGGGAGGACATTCCGTTGACGTCCGAGGGGAAGCTTGAGGTGGCTGGACCAACGCTTATCCTTCCCTGCCTATTTTGGGGGCCAGCACAGGAGCTACTGATCGCTCTGGGAGGGAATATCCAGAACGTCTCGCCTAACATCACTCCGGACCTTTTTTGGAATTCTCTCCTGTCTCCAGTCCAGCATCCAATACAGATTGATAATTCACTCCAACGGTGTCAACGGTCTCAAGCCCTCCAACTGAGCACAGCTGGCTACACTACCATCACTCCTACGCCGAGCACCTACTCTAACGGGTCTGACTCGAAAATCATAGGGTGCATCTTAAGGTAGCAAAAGAATTCGGCCTTTCTCAGCTGGTAAACATGTCACCCTATCTAAAATGGTTCTAAACAGCTACCAGTGCTGGAAACATCAGATCACTTGTAAGATCAGTAATTAGGAAGGAGGCCTTTTTTTTTCAAGCATAAATTCATGTTTAAAAAATTTACAGCTACAAAATATATGGCAATAATCCATAATGTGAAGGAAACTGGAGTACTGAGGAAGACTTAAGTTCCGTCAATTAATATATTTACTGCGTTTTTTGTACCAACAAAAAGCGACCCGATATACACGAAAGTCACTGGAACGAAACATTCAAAAACTCCCAGACTCACTCTTACTAGTTTGAAGAAGGCTCAGGCAGTCACCAATTCAGACGACTTTATGATAAAATTTCACATCTCAAACAGTTTCTCTCATATACCGTTGCATCCTACAGCCAGCCTACAACTAGGGAAAAATGTGGACAGAAACTTTATAATTTACTTCGTCTCCCACAAGGATTGGGCACGGGTCCACTCATCATGCAAAGGGTAATAGTTAATATTCTCGACGTTGTTTAAACGATGTTCAATAATTTTTTGTATATATTTAGATGACAGTCCTATAATCGGTAAAATCAATAAACTCGTGAATTCAAAGAGGCTATTACGGCTATTCAGTTCAGAATGCAACTTGGATAAATGAGTCATACAACCAACTCAAGGTCTAAGAAACCTGTGTATTACCATTAAATTGATAGACGAACCAGGTCGGCCACATAAGCAATCTAGGAGAAAATAATCAGAGAATGTGAATTCGTGAGAATAATTTCGTAACATTAATATACAAACAGGGCTTGACTGGTTTCATCAATTTTTGTTTCTCCAACGCTAAAATTACCACACTGTGTAACAACGCTGGCCTCCACGGATTATGACAAACTATACAGATGTTTAGAATTATTTTGTACTAAAGAAATGTACTTCAAGAAAGCCTTCTGGAACATTCAGTACAACACCTTCACAGTTAGAGCTTAACGATGCAACCATGCCCACGCGTTAATAGCAAATGTAGTCTGTCAATCCTGGAGAGTGAATTCAAGCCAGCCACATTGGTCCAGGCTCTAGGGCCACATTCTTTATTATTGTTAGATAATATAGCTGGTATTTGTCTACTGAGACAGGGTAAGCTCCCTCGTGGACGAAAACTCTATTGTGTATTTATGCGTGCATATGTGAGTATATACAAATAACCAATCATTGAACTCGTTTCATCATAATTAAATGGAACGGACATATTAAGTAGACTGGCAGCCAACTCTGCACCTACTTGAGAATGCCTTCCCCTATATGAAGACCGTTGAGGCATGGCACTAGGCGACAGTTAAATTTGGAAATGGTCACACGATCAACCATGTCTCTCATTAAGGGACAGTGTACATGTCTACGTTTTTAGACAAATTGACCTACTAGAAATATAACAGGGTTCATATGACACACTTTCTTGTTTACTACTGAAGGACCAGAAGATTCCATTGGACCTCACACCTGTTAACGTGAAACAAAAGAGCATTGGAAGAGGGTGAATTGTCTGGTGAGCACGAGTCCAGGGCTTGAGACGCTGACCGCTGGCTTTTAACCGGAAGTTCAGTTATTCACCATCCACTTTCCGTTTAGTGAAAAGAGGAGTAAACAATCTATGGACTTCTGCACTAATGGACAATTAATTACTCAGCTATTTGTCATTGGAAATAGCTGGAGTTAACAAAAGACTGTACTCGCAGAGAACAATACTTGACGTCATTTACATTGTTTATTTGCTTTCAAGCAGAAGAATAATTGGTAGTTAGTAACAGGCGGAGTTGATAACGTTTTCATAGGTGCCTTTAAGAGTGAAGTAAATGCATTGATCCAAGGTGGCAAACTTTTAATCTAACGACACATTTTACCTAATAATTGTCTAAAATTAGATACACCGGTGCGGCAAAATTAGGCAGACAAATCAATAGTCATTATCGTTTAACATGTCAAATCTCGGTGCGATAATTATCGGAATGGAATGTGGCTACTCTTAAATTAAAATTAGGGTTGCACCTTTGAATGGAATCACAGCTATTTTATTTTGTGCATTACCAGCATTAAATGATGTTGAGTGAAATGTACTCATTATACGTGGGAAGCCCTTCCAGAGTGTGCTGGTGAAGGAGCTCTTGCGGTCGCCCATCGGCTGAGCCAATAGGGTCAACATTTTCAGATAGTCCCTAAAATAACAGCGTTTGTCACGACGTTTAAGATGCGAAACACGCTCATCACCACCGCGAAAGTCTGTAGGGCCGCGACAAGGTAAGAGCTCTTCTGAGGCATTGAGGTGTTGAGTTTGGACGGCCCCTATGGTAAAATAAATATCCCACCCCAACCCTCTCTCACTTTTGCTTTTCACCCCTTGACGAAAATAAATAGTCTCGCAACAAACCTTAGAGGAAATGTGGATATTTTTCACACACTGCAAATTTCAGAGAACAACTTGCTATGGAATCCATCCAACATTAAAATAAAAGTCACAAACAGAACTCGCAGATTTTCAATTAATATGTTTAATATCAGTCAATATGATATTTATTGGAGCTAGTCTTCGATAAATATTCATCAAAAGCTTAATATATTTGTGCCTTACAATTGCTGCCCTCCGTACGCCCGCATAAATTAAATTTGATATTTTTTTTCAGATTCGACACACATCGAATTGGAACGTCCAGAATTTGAACTGTGAACGCCAGAGGTTTTTGGGCTAATAATAACAAAAAGATAACTCAAATCGTCAGTTAACAATGAACATTTTTTTATCATCGTAAACCAGCCACATACCATTGTTTTGTTCTTTGATTGTAATTACATAACTGAACATTAAGTTTTACAGCATGTTTTTCATTATCTCGTCTGAAAAAACTACTAAACTTCCGCCGGCATTTTTCTGCGGCGTATTTAGTTAATAAGGCAATAAACGTCCAGCTCGCGGAAAATGTTAGTCAGTGATTAATACTTTTATTCTTCACGGCCATGGTAATGGCAGTACAAGTACATTTGAAGAAGCAGGTTATGGAAAGTTGCTTCAATTAGGCGAGCGTTAATTCCTTAACTCATTAGCATGTGTATTGATCTCTTTTCAAGATTGTAAGGGGTTATTATTCAGTGATCTCATCAAACGAACGAAGAAGTGAAAGAAATCCGAAATTATTTTGTGTTCGATCTTCTGCATCTTTAATGGGAATAGAATCCGATTTGGAAAAATGAATCGGAAAATGCAGGAAAGTCATTGACCCTAATGTTGAAATTAGGTGTTATTCTATATCAGCCCAATAACGGTGTTTTTAATTTAGTGATAGGAATTTGTAAACTTATTTGAACTCGTCGAATTTGTAAACTTATTTAAATGAATATTTCACGAGTAAAAAAAAATCCGTATGGGTTTCACCACAGTCGGAATAGAAAAGCCTGATTAATATTATAGTAACAACACATTCTTTTGTACATTGACTTCGACCAATGTACGAGTTTGAAAATTTATAAGGCATTGATCACTCGTGGTACCCCGTTAACAATGGTGCTCGAGGATCGGTATATGAACACGCTCTAATTCAAATACCGCACTTTTAGTGAAAAGTTGTTCGGTTTATGCGATTATCTGATCGTTCGAAATCAAAATACAATATGATCATATTGTGTACATAGTACGTTTGAAGAAAACAAATAGTAATGACAAATAGAAGTTTCAATACGCATAATGAAATTCATGATCTATTGTTTAATTTCTATAATCCTGTGCTAAAAATATAAATGAAACATGAAACCTGTTTGGACAAATTGTTGTATAAGTTATTTGAATAAATGAGAGAAAATTGGCAAGGGAAATATGCGTAATAACAATGTTCTATGCAACATGTTATGATGGTTGAGAGCGAGAGCTTCTTAGTAATCTAATAAATGTCTTTGTAGGTGTTCACACTCTTCAGGCTGTTTCTCGAGAAGCACGAATCGTTGTAATAGTCTTGTGAAGAAGTCATGAAACCTTGCACTGAGACAGGGTGAGGTTTGTATTGAAATTTGTCGTTAGAACTTGGTATACAATTAAATTCATGGATGGGAGGATGATTCACACCCTCTCGCCATTATACGAGAACAGCATAGTCGCTAAAATAGTTGATTTCTCTGAACCAACAAAATTTCTTCATCAGGCCCACAGATATCACATTTTCACTTATATTTGTTGCGAGTTTGAAAGCAATAAATCTAAATCATCAGGACTGGTGAACAAAAGAATACAAAGAAAATGTTATATCCTGGATTTCCTTGTATAATTTATGCATTTTTCCCGCATGCTCATTTATTATGATGCGGCGCCTTGCAATTCAACGTAAATATGATCAATAACTAGTTCTCTTTATGATAGTCACATCCACGGATAATTAATGGCAATTCTAAGCAAGGTTAAAGAATGCCTGCGATGATTAGGTAAAATTACGTAGGATTATATGGAAGGTGCCCGCACTTTGACGGTACTAGATTTCCAAGAAGTTTTTTTCTAAACTCACAGGGATCACTGCGAAATAACAGATATCAGCTACAATGATATATTAAAATGTAGTGAATACAATTTCTGAACTGGCACGGGGACTTATTCAAATATATTTGAATAACTGCTTACGCTCTTTGAAGGTTTCATTCCAGTGAAAAACTTTGTTTATGGTAATAAGAGGCATTTCTCCATCAAACTGGTTGATATCAATGTGAAATATGGAACGTTTTAAAAATAAAACTAGTCTGATCGAATTATAATGTATGCTGCCGTTCGGTGAAATCTTTCCTTTTGGACTAGGTGCAAATCTATATTTTCTATGCAATTTGTTCAACAAATCCGCATCAGCAACATGCCAATGAATTGCAGAACTAAGCATCGATATCTTTACCTCAGTTATCATAGCCGTTCGTAAGAAACGGAGTTGTTTACTGTTATCCCAGGGTTGGCTACCTTGAAACGAACGATGCTCAATGGAAACATCGCCGTGGGAAA
>SDVV010005730.1:0-18982 GCA_016164225.1 Gammarus roeselii | reverse complement strand
AAATCTTCGAGCTATTTTTATAGCCCATGCGGAGACTTATCACGCTGATAGCTTGCATGTCTTCACTGATGGATCGAAGGACGGCGATGCAGTGGGCTGTGCAGCGGTGCTCCCCGGGCGCGTCGTCACAAGGAAACTCCCGCCATCAGCGTCAGTTTTCACTGCTGAACTCACGGCCATTGCCGATGCCCTCTTGGCGGCTGATACTCTTCCAGATGCCAATATCTCAATCTTCAGTGATTCGCTCAGTGCGCTTCAAACCCTGGAAATCTTCAGCAATCGCCACCCTGTCGTTTCAACAATCTTGCGCTGGCTTGTGCGACTGTCCTCCAGAAACAAGAACGTTTGTTTGTGCTGGGTTCCGGGCCACTGTGGGGTGGTGGGAAATGAGCGGGCGGACGAAGCGGTGCGAAGAGCTGCAGCGGCGCCTGACCTAGCAGAACAGCGTACACTCCCATATAAAGACTTTTACCCAGCGATTAAAAAAGCTGTGCGAAACAAATGGAACATGGAATGGTCTGATGTACCTATGAGAAATAAACTGCGTACTATTAAAGACGCGCCCATACCCTGGGTCTCATCAAGCAACCGATCTCGACGAACTGAGGTAACTCAATGCCGACTGAGAATAGGACATAGCAGACTAACACACAGACACATAATGGAGGCGTCACCACCTCCTTATTGCATGGACTGTCTAGTCCCTCTTACAATAGCCCATGTCTTGGCAGATGCGCCCCTCATGGACGGAATGTCGGCGCACGTACTTCCCCAGGAGCCGGTTCCTGGACCTTCTTAATATACCCCGCTTATGCTTACTGAGTTCCCTCAGAGACAATTCAGTGCGGAACCACTTCTCAGCTACCTCCAAGAAACCGGCCTCCTAACTGAAATCTGATCTGTTGTGAATTGATCATACTCAATCTTATTGACCAATAAACTCCTCCATCCCGGAGGACCACCGTTTCTTTGCTCACTTTGAGCAGGACACATTTGTGACCTCTCTCTATATTCCTATAAACAGTAATGACAGAAGCATGCCGCGAGTTGAAACAATTCCGGAGACTGAGGATGATTTGTCGATGACTTGATGCAGCGCTGGCTGCTGGTTTGACGTTCGGTGCCAGAAGGACATTGACTCCAGTGCACTAGAAAGCCTTGACACTCTAATCTAATCGCCGTGACTAGAGCTATTGCCGACCAGGACCAATACAAGGTTCTTTGTTTCTCCTCGCCACCGATTGACTCGTCCGTGTGCTTCCCCGTCAATACTGTTGCACTCTTTCCGAATTCCGTTCAGGCTTCTCTAACTCCCTACTCGCATAACGGTCAATATTAGGCCGTCATGACGACCCCCATTGCCTGGTCGCTGATCACCCCATCGCCCACCTGTTGTCCATCACCACTTCGCGTTGATGCTCCGGTGGAAATGAGGCCCAAATCAAATCAAGCACAGCCAATTGCTCCAGACTCTCTTGTCGACCTCTTGGTCTACCCGCTGGATACTGCCAACTTTAGAGCGTGGATTCCTGCTCCCTAATCCTCACCCCAGACCTTGCCTGGAAACTGCTGGAGGAACCCCGCGGGAGTGACCATTTCCCCATCAGAATCACTACTTTTCATCCTAAAGCTACTTCTATTGCTCACCGATACATACTGCGTGAAGCCAACTGGCAATCGTTCATCGCTTGCACTAAAACACCTCTCCCACCTCAGAATATACCCTGTGTCGTGATGATGGAAACTTTAATGATGTCCTTTTTCATGCTGCAGCCCGCAGCATCCAAATAACCAAGGGAACACCGCGTGAAATTAGGCCAGCCTGGTGGAATGATCTCAGCGAAATAGTCTAAAGACGACGGGAACATGTATTCAATTGATACCAGCACACCAAAGCGGAAGCGTACATCATTCATTAATATGAACACACTCTTATGTAAAGTGTAGTCCTGCATACGAAAAATGTTATCCTCTCCTAACCCTAAGGGTAAGGGAACAACCACACCGACCTGCAGGAAGTCTCAGAACTCTTTGCAACACACTTGTTCTCCGTTAGCTCAGATTATGGGTACTGCTCTACTTTTCGTAACGCAAAACGTATTTTGGAACAAAATGATTTCTCCTCAAATCATCCTGTACCCTACAATGAACCAATCACTGGACTCAGAATCCTCGATGCAATTCGCGCCTCTATCCCCTCTGCATCCGGTGAGAATGTAATTTCCTACGAGATGCTACGCCACCAACAACCCTCTGCACTCTCTTACTTATGTCTTGTTCACACCACAGTCTGGCCTAACCACTCTTATCCCTATCGGTGGAGGGAGGCAGTGTTCTGTCTTTCCCAAAACCTAGCAAGCCTACTGATGAATATGTCTAGCTACCTCCATATGGCCCTCACCTCGTGTGTGGCGAAGGTTCTGGAGAAGAAAATGAATACCCGACTGAACCGGCACTTGGCAGCAAACTAGGGTGCCTAACAACATACTGTCAGTGTTTTCATTGACCTTCAGAAGGCATACGGTACAACCTGGCGTTATGACATTCGCCGAGAGATTATCGGATGGGACTACGGGGTATCCAAGCAGTTTTCATTCGGAACTCCCACCGGCGGAGTCTTCCGGGCCAAAATCGGCTATCACTTTTCGGACATGCATGCTAAATGGGAAGAGGTATTAGTAATGAAGTTTATTGAATCAAAAACACATCATATATAAAATACACAGAATGTAATGATTCAGAGGAGAGGGAGACAGAGAGCGTGTTCTGACGTCAAGCCCATTGGTACCAGAAACTTGCCACTCAGGCCGAATAAAATAGTTTATACAATTGTCACACGGACTATGCACAGGTACCACATCAATTTTGGTGTGAAAAGAATTGTTCCCCTTAAATGCGGCCAGACTAAATGCCAGAAATAGTTAAAAGAGCCTCTCAAAGGAGGCGAATCACTAAAAAAGTAAAAACATGTGAAATTAGTGACTAGGCCAGCATAATGAAGCCCCACAGAAGACGGAGAAGTGCATATCAAATGAAGCACTCAAGTATTCAGTGCCAGAAAACGTACTCCAGTCCCATCAGGAGTGGTATCTGTAACCCCCGTAAGCGCCTCCTGAACAGAAATTGGTAAAGATATCAATGTACAGATGAAAGTTTCATATAAAAACCGCTAGAAAAGCGCAATAAACGATGGTACCAATTTATGATAAGAATAATCATATTTACGAATGATACAGCTAAAAGGCTAAGAAATGTTAAATAAAGACTCGACAAGGTATACAAAAAATCACGAGAGCATATGCATTTGAAGATTGATCCTGAGTTGAGTAAGCGAAATGTATTCATGTAAACCAAGTGGTAGAGCATAGCAAAATTTTATGGAGCGAAAGACAAATGATTGTTGGGCCTTATTTTTTGTAAAGAGAGGAAAATTTAGATTACTCAAAGATTTGAATTAAGTAAAATGTCGATGATCAGTTTGGATAGCTGAAATTTTATGATTTAGCTGGCGTTGCTAGACAGTGGAGTTCTGCTGGATCCCCGGGCACGCGGGAATAATAGGAAACGAACTTGCGGATCGCTTGCTAAACTAGCATCTACTCACCAAGAACATTTTTTTGCAATACATTACCGGGACTGGTTCCCTATCATCAACTCCCATTTCACATCCTGATGGAATAAAATGTGGCAGCAGAGGGGACAAAAAATGCTTTCAGTCAAACCCTCAGTCGGAGAATGGGAAACAAAGTTCACCAACAGAAAAGACCAAGTGTTCATCAACCGCTTGTGCACGGGACACACGTGGATAACTCACAACCACCTGATGGAGGTCGACATAGGACCAAACGTGCCACCTTGCCCCTGTTGCCATCAAGTGGCTATCAGCGTGAAACACTTACTGATGGATTGCAACGCACTCGCGGCAGCCCGACGAGCGTTCCTAGATCCCCCGTGCAACCTACAAAGCCTTCTCACGGACCCAACCTACCGTAAAAAGCTTATCGCTTTCGGAAAACACACCGGACTACACGAAGCTGTCAAAACCTCTGACACCTGTGCAAATGAGGTGGTCCCTCCACCTCATTACGCACAGAAACAACAACACAATTTACGAAGATACGCATTACCTCTATACTCTCTCTTACGCGCTAGTACGCGAAAGTGCCACAATTGCAATATGTACCGACTTCATCTTGACATAACCAATATTTTCTCACGCGAGGCCGTGCGGACTGAGCATCTCATTACTTTACTTTTACCCACGTTCACTCGAAGCTTCCTCCTCTCAAACACTCGACCAAACTCGGATACTACCCTACACAGCTTCACCTGTGAATTCACCTCCAGTGCCGTATCATCCGCAAACAGTAACTGGCTCAATTACCAGCTCTGCCCATTCGTTTCCAACATGTCCAAACCACAACCCAATACACTAGCGTGCACCTCCGTGACCACTCCATCCACGCTGAGATTGAACAACAAAGGCGACTTAACGCAGCCCTGTCTCTGACCCACTTTCACTGTGAACCAATCACTCAACTCGCTCCCAAAGCCTTGACACTCCGATCTAATCAACTCGCTCCCTACTCTGACGCATGCTCTGCTGTTAACATTGAAATTCTGAACTGCTTTCAACAAATTTCCACCCATTACATATAACGCAACACCCTCAACAGCGCTTCCCTGTCAACCCTGTCGTAGGCCTTTACCAAGTCCATGAAGGCCCAAAACACATCCTATCCCTTCGTAAGGTACTTCTCCCAGACTTGTCTTACTGCAAAATCTAATCGGCACACCCTCTACCACTCCTAAAACCACACTGGTCCTGTCCAATGGCGCCATCCGTACAGTCTGTAATCCTTTTGATCTGCACTCGCCGTATAAATTACCGACCACACTTAAACTGATACCTCTTGAGTTGCAGCACTCATGGCTTATCTCTTTTTCCCTTGTACAGCGGAACAATGCAAGCTCTGCGCCACTCGATCGGCACCACGCCCGCTACAAAACACTGATTCAGTTGCCTCACCAGCCATTCGACAATCGTTACTCCACCCCTTTTCAGGCACTCGATCGCAACGCCTTCCAAACCGGTGGCTTTCCCCGCTATTATCATCTCTAACGCCTCTTGCATCTCTTCCCTAGTAATGTTTGCAACAAGTCTCTTTCCAAAAACCGGCATCCGTGCACCATCCCTCACAGCAACAATGTATATGAAGAATCGATAAAATTCCTGGGTCTAGTGCGGGACCCTAAACTCACATGGCGACCCCACATTACAGCCCTGGAGGCTCGCTGCTAGTGGTCTACAGGGCTAATCCTCTCGGTAACATCCTTGAAATTCGATGCCGATATGGACACCGGCATGACTCTGTTCAGAACAATAATACGCTCAAGCATTGACTATGGAGCCGTTGTTTACGGTTCATCAGCCAACGGCACTCACGAACCCCTCTCGATTATCGCTATGAGCATCACAACCGGCGCGTTCCGTTCCACTCCCATCGAATCTCTTAACGTGCTCACTAACGAGCTTCCACTTTCGCCCCGGCAAGACATAATTCCGCTGCAATACTATTTTAAGACTAGGTGCTTAATCAGCAACACTGCACTCGACCACATCACCAACATTTTTGATAAATCCCTCTTCGCGGCATGGAAGAATATTAGCCCACCGTTTTCCCTGCGCGTGGACAACTTACTGACCTCGCTAAACATCAACCGTATGGCTATTACCGAATTATTCAAATTGACACACCAACGTGGATGATCAACCCACCACTGGTCAACCTAGATCTGCAAGTATTCCCTAAAGCAACTACTCCAACCAACGCGTACCGACAGGAATTTATGAGACTATTCGAGGAACAATATTCACTGACTGCTCCAAAACTGGGAGCCGCTGCTGTGTGCGAGATGCCTCACGCTCGGCTACTCTCCCACAAGAGACATCTGTGTTCTCTGCAGAGCTTAGCGCACTCGAACTATCCATTTCCATTGCAAAAACAGATCGCCTCCTCAAATACGTCGTATTCTCAGACAGTCTGAGTGCCCTCACTCAGCTCAAAACTTTGCACTACGAACACCCTGCTCTACGTGAAATCCAGCACGATCTCTTTATAATGTCCGAGACGGGTCAAGCGATCGAACTCTGCTGGAACCCTGTGCACGTAGGAATAGACGAAATGGCTTGCGGACTCTTTTGCTAAGCTGGCGTCTATCCATCACGAACAATTTATCGCAATTCATTACTGAGACTGGTTCCCGATCAACATCACAATGGAATGTTGAGGGTGTGGAGCAGGCGTATCTGTCCACATAGTTCTCCAACAGGAGAGACTAAGTTGTAATCAATCTCATTTGCACGGGAGACACGTGGATAACTCTTAACCACCTAATGGATGTAGACATGGAACCGGACGCGCCACCCTGCCTCTGCTGCCACCAGGTAGGAATCAGAGTGAAACACCATTGATGGATTGCAACGCACTCGCAGCAGCTCGACGAGCATTGTCAAATCACCCGTGCAACCTGCAAAGCTTATTCTCTGACTTAACCTACCGGAAAAAGCAGTCCAAACCTCAAACATCGGTTTAAGCGAGGTGGTCTCTCTACCCCAAAACGCACAGAGACGACAATATGTTAAAGTAAATATGCGTTAACTCTTTCCGTTCTTGCACGCACCAGCATGCGTATATGCCACAGTCGAAACATGTATTTAATTTGATCCTACCAGAATCAATGATGGTCGTGTCTTATGGGGAAGCCTGCCATGACTCACGTTGAGGCTCCGATGGAAATGAGGTCAAAATCAAATCAAACCTATTAATAACAAATTCAAAATGATCGTTGAAGGACAGATAATCATCTACAAATATTCCGATAAATTTTGAATTGGGTTACCGCTCCAACTGGCAATTTCTTATATTTACATCGACACTGTAAGAAGTCTTATCTATATTTGAAGACACGATTAACGCAGAGTCACTCATATTTTTTTTATTTATTCCCTATTTACGATATCTACACGGGTATGAATATTATTATCAGACGCATAGATTGTGATGTCATCAGCAAAATGCATAGAATTTCGCTAGTTGGAGACATTGGACATATCATCAATATAGAGTAAAAACAAGAGAAGGCCCAGCAAGGATCCTTGGGGCACACCGGGTGCCACTTCCGACAGGGTCGATGTGCTACTCCCTGCCGCTACAAACTAAGTAAGCTGTGACAAATAGGAACTGAAACACGGGTTCATAGAACCTCGGATCCCGAGGTGGTCCATCTTCTTTAACAGAATTTGGTTATTGAGTGTCAAAAGTCTTGAAAAAATAAAGGAGAATTGCCATTGACCATTCCTTGTTATTCAGCGAGGTGTGCGCTGTATCTCGAAATTCCAAAAGTGCATCAGAAGTACTAGATTTTGGCCTGAAACCAAGTTTGTGCACGCTCAGGGAATTTTCGCTGTCCAGAAATGACCAAACCCTATTATACATTAGTTTTTCGAATATTTTTGACATAGAAGAAAGAGTAGAAATTGGTCTATAACTTTTGGGACACTGCGTCAGAGGACTTGTGTACTGGCGCAAACCTTGCTGCTTCCAAACAAGAACGAAAAACTGAACCTGTCAGAGAATCCTTGAACACAGTTGCTATTACTTGACGTTATATGGGACAATTGTTTGAAAACTTAAGCTGGGAACACTGTTGAATGCGCACCCCTTGTTTGCAAATCCCTCAATAATCTTGCGAACCTCTTTAGGCGAGGTTGGATTATCAAAGAAAGACTTTATCGCTGCCACAACCACTGAATCAGTCTGCGCCTTACCATGACGAGGGAGACCTACAAAGCCTACTCACGGACCCAACCCACCGTAAAAAGCTAATCGCTTTCGTAAAACGCACCGGACTATACAAAGCTGTCTAAACTCCAAACACCTGTTCAAGTGAGGTGGTCTCTCCACCCCATTACGCACAGAAATAACACATTTTACGAAGATATGCGTTAATTTTATTTATTATTTGCTTCTATGTTCCACCGCGTTGACTCTTTACTCTGTCGTACGCGCTAGTACGCGAATATGTCACAATTGAAATATGAACGGACTTCATCTTGACATGACTAATATTTTCGCACGCGAGGCCGTGCGAACTTACCTGAATCAATGACGGTCGAGCCTATTATGACTCACGTTGAGGCTTAAATCAAATCAAAAATGACGAGGGAGGGCCTTGTCTGGCCTACTGACAACTGCTAAAAAGTATTCGTTTAAGATATTAGCTTTTTGAAGGGGTTCGGTGATTTCAACGATATTTAGACGATATTTAGACTCTACGACGAATGTTACATAAACCGTTAACACGCAATGTTTCGGGATTACAGGGGGGTTTAATTGGTTTTACCACTTCTAATAATTCTACCAATTTCCTGTCAAACTTATTAAGAATAGTGCTCCGAAATTATTTATCTCCTAGATTTGACCAATCAAAGTGCACATGGTAGAACATACAATTTAATTTTCATAAATAAAAAATGTCCTTCACATTAGGCCTCTGTGAAGGACATTTTTTATTTATGAAAATTAAATTGTATGTTCTACCATGTGCACATTGATTAGTCAAAATTAGGAGATAAATAATTTCGTATCACTATTCTTGATGAGTTTACCACGAAATTGTTAGAATTATTAGAAGTGGTAAAACCAATGAAACCCCCCCCTGTAATCTCGATTTTTTTTGTGTTAACGGCTTATGTAACATTCGTCGTAGAGGTCGGATAGTGTTCTGCAGAAATGAGAGGTCCTAGAAACAACATCAATAATGTTTAATCTCTGAATGTCTGTCAGAAACTTGCTTACCAGTCTCTCAATTGAGTTTCGAAAGTAATCCCTGAATTTTTGCTTAATAAGATCCCTTGCTAACACAATTTTGTATTCGACAAATATAGGGAAGTGATCCATAACGTCACACTGTATATAACACCACTCCTAATTCTAAACAGCTGATTGGTCCAGAAATGATCAGTTATTGAGGCTGAATTGTTGGATGCATGAGTAGGTTGGGAGAATAATGGGATGAAATCAAAATTACGCAGATTTTCAATTTCACTTTGCTCAGCGAGGCAGGGATCTAGAAAGTCAATGTTAAAGTCTTTTGAGAGAACAACCCAGCCAGCATTTGATCAGACGAAATATTCTCGAATTGCTCTATGCTATTCTTGTTCGGAGGGCGGAGTGAGAAGATTGGAACACATCTCAACCGCACACTCCTCCACTAAGTCTGTCCCAAGGCAGTGTGAGAGGATTTTCGCGCACCTCAACCGCACATACCTCCACTAAGTCTGTCCCAAAACAGAGCGAGAGGATTTGCGCGCACCTTAACGCACACACCTCCACTAAGTCTGTCCCATAACAGAGTGAGTGGATTTGCGCGCACCTCAACCGCACACACCTCCACTAAGTCTGTCCCAAAACAGAGCGAGGGGATTGGCGCGCACCTCAACCGCACACACCTCCACTAAGTCTGTGTCCCAAAACAGAATTGATCTGATCGAACAGAGGGTAAAGGCTTTCTAATGAACACAGACACTCACTCCGCCACCTCACCGCAACGGACGGTAGGAATGATAGCCAGCCTAACCCACCATATCCTGAGTAAAATATTCCGAACACCATGTCTACGATTGATTAAACTAAGATATCGGGAAGCAATTTCGTGTTCTCGATAATACCAGAAAACTGTATAAAAATTGAAAGAAAACTTTCTTGTACTCTATTCGCTATTGCAATATTAGAATCACATGAGCAGTCCCTCCCTCCGTAAATGGTTCTCGGTTCTATGACGACTTCATGATGTACCCATCGGCGCCAGCCGTCCCTCTATCACAACGCCAGATACTGAGTGTCATTGCTCATGTGGTTGCTTGGAGAAAATCTCGAGGCTTTACCATATCCCAAAGTGAAATATGTGCCCTTCATATCCTTCGGTCACGCACATGCACGGAACCAGACCTCTGACTATGGAGTAATGATCCCTTTCCTACCTACGGTCCGCTTTCTTGGACTAATATTCGACCAGAAACTAAGCTGGAAGTACGACGTGCATCAGCTTAAGATAGACTGCTTGCATCGATCTATCATTGTTTGGATTGCATCGGAGTTCACTTGGGCTGCAGACAGAACAGCATCATAACGCCTTCACCGCGCTATCATCCGGTCCAAACTGGACTATGGGAGCGTTGGAATTCGCGTTTGCTCACTTACGGTTTATTAACTGTTATTTTTCAAAGAATCCTCTAGATACCACAGATTGGTCCCTAGTTTGTGTTGGGACCTTAAACCGCACGTTTGATTCCCTGAACAGTGGTCATGTAACGTTAATCGCAAAGTCACTATGGCCATCCAGTAGGCCATCAAAAGTTAGCCCCCTGCCCCCTGGCTTGAACCAGGGGTTGTGCAAGGAAGAAGCCCCACCCGGGAGGGACCAGCACCCTCTCCAGAGTGACGAAGACCTAGATGCCAGCGGCCAAGAACGTCAGCCTCTCCAAGATGACCAGCGCCACCTCAGCAGAAGATGACCGGAGAGACGACCGCATCGACGAGTTAACCAGGAACGTCAAGAAAATCAGGAACCTACTAAGCCAAACGACCGGCCTCTATGAGCAGGAAGCAGAAGTTTCCGCTGCAGAACCTAGCACAATTGACGACCGTCGAACGAGACTCGAGGGTCATGTCAAGGCCATTTTTCTCCAAATCTACGAACTCTTAAAGAACCAACAACTTGAAGAAGCCGCAACTTACGCAAGTACATCTACCTCCACGTCCGACGACAACTTCGATTCTCCACCCCACAAAAACCCCAACCGAGCTCAGAGGACTGCAAGGAAGAAGCAATACATGCCATTTAATGAACACAACTTGTTCAACAATAGTCATACCTTTCCCAAACACCTGAATATCACGTTCGACGTCAACGACTGACCGGATATTTGTCCACACCCTGCGAAAAGAGCTGGGCTCTTTCACTGGTCGCCCAGTCCTGAAGGTCGCCACCGGCGGCGACGAAGGCTTTGCCATCATAGTAGACACGAAACTTCAAAGTGACACAATTCTCTCCAAAACTAGACCTGGTGAAAAGCCATGCAAAATAGTGACACACCCGACTTTCTCTACAAGTTCAGGTTTGATGTACGTTGAAGAAATCCGGAAGGAGGAAATCAAGGAGTTCATCATTGGATTCGTTCAATACGAGGACTGCGTTTCCGAAGCAAAAATCGCACCAGAAATCACACCAAGAAAAGAGAACACCACAGTCCCAATACTAAAATCCAACTGCCCTACTCCACCAATATACCTAGACATTCCTTTCTGCGCCACCAATACCAAGGTTACACCATTCGAAAGACGTCCGGTGCGATATTATAAATGCCAGAAATACGGACACGCAAGCGGAAACTGTAATTGTAAGCAAAGATGCTCATACTGCTCCCAAGACGACCATGACATACGGGAAGATCCCCAGTCGTGCCAGTCCAAAGAACAGCGCTGCTTTTACTGCGAAGTAAACGGACACTTTACCGGACATGAAGATTGCCCGAAGGATAAAATGGAGAGAGTGATCCTCCAATACCAGATAGACCATATGGTCGGGCAACGAGAGGCTGTAGTCACGATGCACTCTTCCCAAAATGACCCTTCTGCCCAGGAGAAAAGACCGGCACCATTCCCCACCCACTTTCTCATAACTCTCAAAGAAAATGGTGCAATCAAAGTTGCCCTTCAACAAATCCATTTATAATGATGAAGTCACTTTCCCAACAACTTGGAGGAAATCGAAAGACATTCAACGCCAGGAAAAGAACTATCTGGCCCCCGTCGTAGAACCTGAACAAAGTAACGCTATACGAAATGTTACCCACCTAAACAAACTCAAAGTTACAGTTCAAATACATCTGTCCTTCAACGACACCAAACGAATTATGTACATATCCTGCTTCACTCTTACAACCGACCTCTGTGCTTTTGCTGAAGGTCTGGCTGAGGATTACAGAGTTACCGAAGTCCGTCAAGCAACATGGATAAAATCATGTGACGCAAGTTATACCACATACCAAATAACCTTCCCAGTACCGACGCACCGGAATTCATAGTAATCCCGGGTGAACAAGAAAGAACCAAAACCTACCCAGTTGCAACATGGCCCCCATTGTGCAAAAAATACCTTGAATACGGCCACGTCATCAAATACTGCCAGCGGAATACACCCCAACGCTGTGAGAGGTGCGCCGGCGAGCACGACAGAAAAGACTGCACAGCCCGCCACCCCAAATGATACCACTGCTCATGCTTCCATGAGACAGGCGACTGCAACTGCCAAGTATACATGGACCAAAAAGAAATGACAATTAAACAAAACGAGCGCATAGTTACATGGAAACAAGCCATTCAAATCTGGAAAGATGTAAATCCAAATTGCCTTTGTTATGCCAAAGCAGTCTAATCGCAAATTCAACGTAACTTCTCCAACGAAATCCACACATCGTCAGGACAACATCGTAACAAGACTCCAACACTCTCCCCTGGCTGCAGTGCTTCTTCACTCAGCCCAGCGACCGCCCCTGTACTAGAGATGAACAGGCCTAGCAATAATTCCTGCGGTGCCGAGGAGGACACAGAGACGGATGCTTCACCCGCAGTCGACCACGCAGCAAGGCTCACTACTATAAAAACGGAAAGGCAAAGAGATGAAGAAGCCTCCGATGCCCAGGCGCCACTGAGCAAAAAGATCAGAAATAACTCAAATAACGGCTCGTCAGGATAAGAATCCAGGACTTCCTCCACTTGTCTCAACCACCGCTCCATTCTCGAAAAACCACTGCGAGGGACTCGACCCCCCGTTCACAAACCCGATTCACGAACACGCCACCAGCGAGAACGATCACGGCCTCGCCGACGTTGCCTATCAAAACTACAGATACAGACACTAGGCCGCATCCCCCAGAAAGGGGGGTGGCCGACGGCAAGGCGCACCTCACACCCTCACACGCTCACATTCACACAACTTAGCCCTTTTGTGCTAAAGGGTCCGGCCGGTAGCCCCTCAACTTACACTCTGGGTCCCGAATGTACCGAGGAACCGTCGTCAGCAGCAGGCCCCACTCCAGATCATAGAGGTCTGAGTGTGAACCTCCTTCAAAATGAACAACTAAATACTTCAGTAGAACTGCCAGGGACTCAGAAACAAGAAAGACAAATTACTATCCTTAATCACCCACCCATAATCATTTGGCGATATGCCTCCAAGAGACGAACCCTGAGAGACCGCCACCTTCAGAATCACCAAATATATCATACACCGCCGCGAAGGCTACACCAACGCTACTGCTCACGACAAAGTAGCACTTATGATCCACCAAAGCGTACATCACCTCTCCCTTCCCCTTGGGACGGAACTCCAAGCCATCGCTGTAAAGATAAGCGTATCAAGACCAATAAAATAAAAATAGGCGTGATAGGCTATACAAAGCTTACCGACGTGCACGGTGTCTCAGGAAAAGGGTAGCGTGGAAAAGGGCATCTGCTGTTTAACGAAAATTTCGAGTGGAGAAGAAACGAGAAAGCTGGACTTAGTAAGTCAACACTCCAAATTGAAACATCCCCCTCACTCATGTGTGGGAAAAAATCCGACCTATCCAGGGAAAACACGAGTGACCTATCCTCATTCTTTCAGACGGAGGCAGAATCTATTCTTCCTACGCGAAAATCGCTAATTAACTAGCCTAGACTTTTAGCCAGATATCGCAATCAACGAACAACACGGCTGCTTTCCAACGGGAAAACGACTTGCGAGAAAGTGAACATCTTGACTTTGCTTCTAGAAACTGAGAGGCCTACAACAAACCTTTCTCCTTTCACGAACTACTGTGCGCCATAGACCATTCAAACGAAACTTCACCCAGGCCGGACCGGGTGCACATCATCAAGATGATGAATCTCCCAGACGGCGATCGTGAACACATATTAAAAGTGTTCAACACGATGTATACGAACTCATTTTTCCCGATCAATGGCGGGAATCTGTAATTATCCCAATACTGAACCCCGGGAAATTCCACGGTGACCCACATACCCACCGCCCCATTGCCATTACCAGCGTCCTATGTAAGACTAAGGAAAGAATGACAAACTCACGCCTAGTCGACTACCTTGAAATTCATTCAGGCCTTAACAGCATCCAGTGCGGCGGTCGACCGCACTGGAAATCTGACATTAAACAGGCAATTGTCGGAGAGGAACATGTGGTTAACATATTTTTTGACATCGTAAAAGCATATTATACTACATGGAAATACGGCATCATGAAGGGTCTCCACCGCAAAAAGCTGTGAGGCCACCTACCACGTTTCATCCACCAATTTTTGCAAAATCGCACCTTCAGGGTTAAGGTCGGCGACACGCTGTCACCATCCTATCGGCAAGAAATTGGCGTTCTCCAGGGAAGCGTCCTCAGTGTCACACTTGAAATCGACCAAGTAGCAGACATCCTCCCCCACGACGGAAGATTGCTTTCATCGCTATACGTGGACGACTTACAAATAAGCTACAGGCACCCTAGCCTCTTGACAATTTAACAAGAACTCCAGAAGTGTATGGATCTAGTTGAGAACCGGCCTCCTTGAACGGATTCCGATTCTCGCTCTCCAAAACGAAAAGTATGCATTTTACTCTAGTGCCCGGCTTACACATAAAACCAGCCTTAACGCTGAACAACACTCCGCTGGTATACGAAGAATAAATAAAATTCCTCGGTTTTGTGGGACCCTAAGCTCAGAGGACGACCCCGTATTACAGCCCTGGAGACTCACTGCAAAAAGGCAACCGGACTTATTCTCTCTGTTACATCCTTGAAATTCGGTGCCGATATAGATACCGGCATGATGCTATTCAGAACAATAATACGTTCACGCATTGACTACGGAGCCGTTGTTTACGGTTCAACAGCTAAAACCTCTCTTAAAGTCCTCTCCATTATCGTGAACAACGCCCTGCGTTTTACAACCGGCGCGTTCCGTTCCACTGCCATCGAATCCCTGAAAGTGCTTGCTAACGAGCTTCCTCTTCCGCTCCGGAGAGACAAATTCTCGCTACAGTACTATTTCAAGACAAGGAGTTTTATGAAAAGCCCAGCTCTCAGCGACGTCACTAGCAGTCTCTATAAACGCCTCCTTGCGTCCAAGAAGAACATAGCTCACCATTTTCTCTACGTGTGGACAACATCAATCGCAAGGCAATCAAGCCTTCATTCTCCTATCAAATACTTCAAATCAACACACCAACGTGGATGATCAGTCCACTCAAAGCAACAACTCCCACCAACGCGTACCGCCAAAAATTCTCAAGACACTCACTCAACTGGCCATCTCCATAACAAAAATTGACCGCCTACCCAAATATGTTGTATTTTCAGACAGTCTGAGTGCTCTCACCCAGCTGAAAACTGAACCATGATCACCCTGCCCTTCGAAAAATGCAACACGACCTCTTCACGATGTCCGAGACGGGTCAGCGGTCGAGTTCTGCTTTATCCCCGGACAAGTGGGGATAAGAGGAAACGAGCGTTCAGATTCTCTCGCTAAACGGGTGTCTACCCAGCAAGAACAATTCATTTCAATACATTAGTGAGACTCGTTCCCAGTCATCAACTCACGTATAACATCACGATGAAACGACTCTTGGCAACAGAGTGAACAAAAGATGCTTGCAGTTAAACTATCCGTAGGAGAATGGGACACCAAGTTTTCAAATAAAGAGACCAAGTATTCATCAACCGTTTGTGCACGGGACACACGTGGATACCCCACAATCACTTGATGAGCGTAGACAGGGGACCGGACGCACCACCATGCCCCTGTTGCCACCAAGTGGCAATCAGTGTGGAACACTTACAAATGGATTGTAATGTACTCGCAGCAGCCCGACGAGCCTTCTTGAAACCCCCGTGCACCCTACAACGCCTGCTCACAGGAACAATTTCCAGGAAAATACTAATATCTCTCGGGAAACATACCGGACTCCATAAACCAGTTTGAATTCTCTCCGTTTATGAACACACTACCCTGCTGAAGATCGAATTTAAACTTTCGCATGAAGGTGCGCACCAGAACTGATTGACCTTCGTGCCCTGCAGGGGAGCTATAATTAACTTCGCGTTGAGGATCCGGTGGAACACAGAAGCAACTACTACTGCTACTACTAGAGAAGCGTTGTCTTCGCCTTCGCGAAACCATGTATTCTCAATACATTGGAGCCCGTTCACAATGACGCCCTACACGCCTGTACTTGAGCTTTCCGCTCCTCCCTTATTGGCAGCCTACTTAGTGAAGCTGGTGAGCCTAGTCTTGCCCTGCAACGGGAACAAATTGACCTCCAATTCTATTGCATATTCTCGCTCGATAGCTCTCTCCCAATCAGGCTCCCTCCTCGAGCTTCTCGCAGCGCATTGAACTTCTCAATGCTAATCTTGGGCTGCCTCATATCATGGTGGGCCCTATCCCGCGGAATGCACTCCCCAAGTACTTTTCTTTTCTCAACCCCGCCTGTCACTGTTTTTTCCAACGCTATGTAGTTTTTTTTCTTTCAAAATAGACATTTCTGTATGTGCAAAGATGATACTATTGTGAATAATATTTTCGCTCCATGTAATCCGAACCGGCGGCCCCTAGAGATGAGCACTGACAAATTCAAATTGAACTTTCGAAGAACGATAGGTAGCTCCCAGCTTTGACAGAGGCCAACTCGATGAGAATATAACTTATTGAATCATATCTACCATTTACCGTATCATTTTTGAAAATACTATCATTGTCACATAAGATAATATTGTGTTTCATCTTCTATAACAGCAGTATATTAATTCGGTTTATGTACTCCAGTATTGAATTATTCTGATCGTCAATCATTGGATCATTTCCTAGCGGTCATGAAGTGTATATATTTCAGTGACATGTATATATTTTATGAATAACTTATGTGTACACATATGAATGCGTATTAAACTGATTGTCTTCCATATATGTAGGCAGGTGTGCACATATGAATGTGTATTACACTTTTCGTCATCCATGTATGTAGGTAGTCGTGTGCACATTTGAATGTGTATTGGTATGTGTACATGTATGATGGTATATTGTGAATTCCATTCAGTTCGATGTAGGCATTCCAGCAGCACTCTAGAGATGAGTTGCGATGTATTGTTTTTCGATTTATCAAACTCATGCACATGTTTTTTTTAAGATTTTCAATAACATATATTGTGGATCATGTTTTGAAACATGATATAGCTACAAACCGGCCGCCGACAGATGCGCTGTCACGAATTCACTTTATCTCTCGTTTCGCTAATTCAAATAGCGCATATAAAAACTAAGTTTGATGTATTATACCTAAGTATTGAAAACCCATTGCCAGACGATGGAATTTAATGATTTAATAATAATAATAATTGTGCATAAACCAGAAAATATGTTTTGCCCTCTCTATTTTCTTGACCGAAAGGCAGATGTTACACGCCAAAATCTTTGAACTATTTTTATAGCACATGCGAAAATTCTCCTCGCCGATAGCTTTCATATCTCCACTGATGGATCTAAAGACGCCGATGATATGGACTGCGCGGCGGTTCTCCACGAGCGCGTCGTCGCTAAGAGACTCCCGCCATCAGCGTCAGTTTTCACTGCTGAACTCTTGGTCATTGCCAATGCCCTCTAAGCGACCGACACTCTTTCAGATGTCACAATCTCAATCTTTTGTGATTCGCTTAGTGCGCGTCAAATCTTGGAGACCTTCAACAATTGCCACCCTATCGTTTCGGCAATCTTGCGCTGGCTTGTTCGATTATCCTCCAGGAACAAGAACGTTCGTTTGTGCAGGGTTTCGGGCCACTGTGATGTTGTGGGCAATGAACAGGTGAACGAAGCGCCGTGAAGAGCTACAGCGGAGTCTGACCTAGCAGAACGGTGTCTACTTCCACACAAAGAGTTTTACCCAGCAATAAAAAGAGCTGTGCGAAATAAATGGAACATGGAGTGGTCTGATGTTCCTATGAGAAATAAATTGCGCACGATCAAAGACGCACCTACACCCTGAGTCTTTTCAAGCAGCCGATCTTGCGGGTTGAGATATTTAAATGCCAATGGAGAATTGGACATAGTAAACTAACGCACTGACATCTAATGTAGGCGTCACCATCCTCATTCCGCGTGTCTTAGCTGAGTGCCCAACCTGGACGGAATGTCGACACACCTGCTTCCCCATGAGCCTGTTCCTGGACCTCTGCTTAGTGAGTTCCCTCAGAGGCAATTCAGTGCGGATTCTCTTCTCAGCTGCCTTCGAGAAACCAATTTTTTAGCTGGAATCTGATCTGTTGTGAAATGATCATACTTCATCTTTTATTCCGATTGACTCCTCCATCTTGGATGACCACTGTTTCTTTGCTAATTTTTATTAGAACTCGTTTGTGACCTGAGCATGCCGTGAGACGAAGCAATCCCAAAGACGGACGATGACTTGTCGGTGACTTGGTGCAGCACTGACAGCTGGTTTGACTTTCAAGGCTGGAAGGACATTGACTCCAGTGCGCTAGAAAGCCTTGACACTCTAATCTCTAGTCACAACTTTTCTCCCTCGTAATCGTGTGGTCTGATACTGATACATTGACTGCGTCTGAACGGCGATGTCCGTCCAGAGAGGTTGTCTCTCTTTTCCTCATCTCCTCCGTCTACTGTTAATGGTGATCCGAATGCTTGCCGGCCTTCTGCCGGAGGGGCATACTTTTCCGCTGGCACTTTCCTCCTTGGCTGAATTAGCTTCGTAATCTCAGTCAATGATATGTATGTATGTATGTATGTATGTATGTATGTATGTATGTATGTATGTATGTATGTATGTATGTATGTATGTATGTATGTATGTATGTATGTATG
>SDVV010005729.1:0-18982 GCA_016164225.1 Gammarus roeselii | reverse complement strand
ATATTTTGCAATTATTAAACTTATGTTTGGCACTAAAGGGTTTGTGTGTCAAGCTTTTGCAAAAAAACAGAGAAAGGGACTTCAGCCTTTCTTCACGAAATGAGATTAAACGCTATTACACTGAAAAATGAATTTTACCAACGAAGACGGAAAATTTGAATTATCTAGGCGGAATAAAAATACGAAATGATATAGTTGTGCCCAGATAGTAGTTCGGACGTCAGGAGGCCTGCTGCTTCACCCTGATTGACCTTGCATGCATAGAAATATAGCTAGCTAAGTACAGATACAGACACTAGGCTGCATCCCCCAGAAAGAGGGGTGGCTGACGGCAAGGCGCACCTCACACCCTCATATGCTCACACTCGCACAACTTAGCCCTTTTGTGCAGTTGCTAAGTACAGTAGCTACAAAATAAGAAAGGAAAACGCTCAATATAGAGCAACAAAATATCTTGGTAAATTATACAAACTAGTTGGTGAAAAAATATAATGAGTTAAAATACTTGCCATACCTTATTGTGGCCTCCTTCCTCCCTTTACAGCCGCACACGATCGCTCCAACTTCAATCATTCATCCGTTTGTTTTTGTTATTGTTATGCTGTGGCCGTTCTTCACTTCCTACGATTTAGGTTTCTACGTTTTTATTACAGTTTAAATTATTTTGAAATGTTCATTTAGCTACATATTTGTATTTTCTTACAGTATGATCGCTAATAACACAGTTTCGAACGTATAAAAAAAAGTTACACACTATGCAAATATACACCTAATGTTTAGCAGGTAGTTGATGACTTTCAGCTCTTGTTTTGCCAGATCAGGTTTCCTCCGTTGGGCAAGGAAGGGCACTCTTCAAACCAAAAGTTCAACTGGAACCCATTCATCAGGGTTCCATCCAAATTTTCTGTGCTTCAGACACCATGGGGCTTCTCCTGTAAGCAGTCATGAGGTAGCTCGATGAAGAGGTTGATTTGAACACGATGTAGTTCTAAATACTGACAGATGGGGTGACATCAGGCCTTAGTGCAGCAGACTGATCAACTCCATCAAAATAAACAGAACTGCCGAACGGAGTAAATAATTATGCGACTCCTTCTTCAGTTTGATACAATTAAAATACGTTGTTACAATCCTGGTAATGTTGACTGCCCCCAGACAGTTATTGCTTTACTACTGTGCTGTGGAGCAAACTGAAATGGAACTGCTGAAACATTAAGCATGGTAATTCTGAAGCAAAAATGTGAAAGAAATTCATTAAGACCCAATAAACGTGAAATAGTTTTGGAAAGATGCTCGAGAGCGGTGGGATTTATTCACGTATATCCTTCTAGTGAGAGAGTTAAGTTCTGTCCTTTACCGATAAAAACGAGTACAAGCTGAAGCCCCCTCTATCTGCCTGCTCAGATCGAGAAGCAAGACAGCCAGCTGTCCCACTTCAACGCCACTGTTCACCGTTGCTACATTATTTTTGTGCAGATGCAGCGACAGTTCGTCGCTTGTTACCGCGCACCCGTGAGGTAGAGCGCGTGCGCGCCCGCGTGCGCACCATACGTCAAAAGAAGCAGGAGGCCAAAAGAGAGAAAAGGAAAAGAAACAAACGCAGAAAACAAGCTGAGAAGAAGGTCAGGCTTTACGGCTTGGAAGATCTATTTGTTGGCGTTTGGGTGGTCATTGGGCTGGGCATTGTAGTCACATGACGGAGCATTGCAGTCGCATGGCAAGGCATTCTAGTTACATGGCAGGTCATTGTAGTTGCATGCCTGGGCACTGTAGTCGAATGGCTGGGGATTGTGGTCTCAGGGCTCAGTGTGGTAGTCACATGACTACTCTGGTGGGGACATGGGTGGGCTGAGCGGTTACACGTCTTGGCATGGTGTCAAGTAGATAGGCGTAGTGGTCACATGCAAAACATGGTCATATGGCTGGGCGTGGTGGTAACATGACTAGACGTGATTGTCACATGGCTAGGCGTGGTTGTCACATGGCGCTGAACATGTTGGTTACATGGCTGGGGGTGGTGGTCTCATAGCTGGACGTGGGGGTCACATGGATGGGTGTGGTGTTCACAGGGCTCAGCATGATGGTCACATTGCTCGGTGTGGTTTTATCATGGCAGGACGTGTGGAAACATGTAAGGGCACGATGGCCATATGGTTGGGCGTGGTTATCACATAGCTGGGCTCGGTGATCAAATGGCTATGTGTGGTTGTCACATGACTAGGTGGAGTTGTCACACGGCTAGATGTGGTGGTTATGTGGATGAACGCAGTGGTCACTTAGCTTAGGCTGTTCCGGGTTTAGTTGGGTGACCCCTGAATGCACACGGTCTTATCAGCTATTACTGCTCATACATGTATTTTTTGTCGTGGTTATTTTGTCCTTAGAGTCTTGCTGCCGTATCCACCACGTGTCGTACAAGGCGACTAAGAGGGCGCCCCCTAGCCGGGAGTAGAATCGTGCTACCGTAACCCCTGCGTGTCGTAAAAGGCGACTAAAAGGGGCAGAGCGAAGGGGTAGGAATCCCGTTCTTTGTAAAACTTTTCCTCAAAGACGGCAAGACGAGCGGGGGGAAGAGAGGACCCCGCCTCTTTAAACCCTATTTTTAGGGTCGCTGAATGTGCGTGGCTGTAGGACGAATGATGTAAAGAGGAGGGAGATTGGTGAGATGTTTGTGAGAAGGAAGTTTGATGTGTTGGCGCTGTGAGTTTGGTGTGGAGGTTGGGCACGAGAAGGTGTGGTTTTGATATTGAGTGATCGGTTGGCTAGTAGCGTTACCGAGTGGAAGGAGGTGTCCTTAAGATTGATGTGGGTAAAAGTCAAGTTAGGCGTAGAAAGATGGGTATTTGTGAGTGCTTACGGACCTGGCAGCGAGAGGAGTGAAGAGGACAGGGAGCAATTCTGGACTGACCTGAGTGAGTGTATTGAGAGTTTTGGAGGTCATTTAAATGTAGTTGTACTGGGTGACCTTAATGCGAAAGTTGGAGATATAGTGGTGGAGAATGTGATAGGAAGGTATGGCGTTCCCGGTAGAAATGACAGTGGCGAAAACTTGATAGGTCTGTGTATGGAGCAGGGGTTAGTGGTCGGGAACAGTTTGTTCAAGAAGAGAGATATCCATAAGTACACATGAGCAAGGATGGCCCATGGTGCAGTGGTGGAGAGAGCACTGATGGATTTTGTGTTGATATCGAGGAGAGTGTTGGGGAGGCTGTTAGATGTGCGGGTGTTGAGAGGGGAGGGTGCAGGAGTGTCTGACCATCTGCTGGTGGTAGGTAGATTAAGAGTGGAGCAGAAGTGGTAGGGCAACAAACGAATGGGAAGAGGGAGAGGTAGGTAAAGTGAGTGGACTGAATGTGAGAAGTGGAGCCGAGGAGTTCCAGCAGACGTTGAGGGAAGAATATAACAACGTGAAAGGACAGGACCTGAGAGATGTGGAGGAAGAATGGCAGGCGTTAATGAATGCGTTGCTGAGATATGCGAAGAAGGTGTATGGTGCGCGCCGTGTGGGCGGGTGCAGAAGGAAAGATTGCGAGTGGTGGAACGAGGAGGTCAAACTGGCGGTGGCACGGGAAAGAGGAGCGTTTTAGGAGTGGTTGCAGGTGAAGTCGGTAGTGGCTTATGACAGCTACATAGAGAGGAGAAGCGGGTGGTGAGAAGAGCCAGAAGGGACTCTGATGCCCGGTGGGGCAGACGGTTAGGCCAGAATTTTGAGGAGAACAAGATGTTCTGGAAAGAAGTAAAGAGGGTGAGAAAGGGAGCGATCGGAAAGGAGTAAGTGGTGTAAGATGAAAATGGCCAGTTGTTGTTGGAAAGTGGTGATGTACGGAAGAGGTGGGCCGAGTATTTTGATGAGTTGTTGAATGTCGAGGATGACAGAGAGGCTGACATTGTTGCTGTGGGTGGTGGTGCTCGGATGCCAGTTTTGGGAGAAAAACTTGTGGCGGACATCGCCAGTGAAGAAGTGCAGGAGGCGGTGGACGTGATGGGAGCAGGAAAAGCCCCTGGTTTGGATGGCGTTGCGACCGAGTGCCTGTAGAAGGGTGGAGTAACGATTGTCGAATGGTTGGTGAAGTTACTGAACTTGTGTTTTGTGGCCGGCGTGGTACCGATTGAGTGGCGCAGTGCCGGCATTGTTCCGCTATATAAGGGCAAAGAAGATGAAAATGAATGCTGCTTCTCGAGAGGTATCAGTCTGTTATGTGTGGTTGGTAAGTGGTTTGGGAGAATACTGATGAAAAGGATTAGAGACTGTACGGACTGCGCAATTGGAGAAGAAGAGTGTGGCTATAGGAGTGATAGAGGATGTACCGATCAGATTTTTGCAGTGAAACAGGTCTGTGAGAAGTACCTTGCCTGAGGAAAGGATGTGTTCTGGGTCTTCATGGATCTGGAGAAGGCATACGACAGGATTGACAGGGAAGCGCTGTAAAGGGTGTTGCGTTTGTATGGAGTGTGCGGACATCTGTTGGAAGCAGTGCAGAGTTTCTATGTTGGCAGCCGAGCATGTGCAGAATGGGAAGCGAGGTGAGTGATTGCTTCACAGTGAAAGTGGGACTGAGACAAGGCTGCATGATGTCTCCCTGGCTGTTCAGCCTCTATAAGGATGGAGTGGTCAGGGAGGTGATCGCGAGTGTGCTGGGTCGTGGCTTCGAACTGTTGGAAACGAATGGGCGAAGTTGGCAGCTGAGCCAGTCGCTATTTGCTGATGATACGGCCCTGGTTGCGGATTCAGAGGAGAAGCTATGTAGGCTAGTGTCTGAGTTTGGTAGAGTGTGTGAGGAGGAAGCTTCGAGTGAACGTGGGTAAGAGTAAAGTAATGAGATGCTCGAGGACTGTCGATACGAGCAAAATTAGTGTGACCCTAAATGGAGAGCTCATGGAGAAAGTTCAGTGTTTTAAGTATCTGGGCTCCCATTTGGAGATTTGGAGATAGCTGAACTAGTGGAAACTGAAGTGAAGGCGCGAGTGAAGGAGGGGTGTAAAGTGTTGGGTGCACTAAAGAGTGCAATGAGCTGTAGGACGTTGGGGAAGGAAGCAAAGAGAGGGCTGTAGGAGGGTGTTGTTGTCCCAATTGTACTCGACGGAGCTGAGACTTGGGGGGTGAGAGCAGAGGAGAGAAGAAGGTTGGATGTTTTCGAGAAGAAATGTTTGAGGAGCATGGCTGAAGTAACGCTGAGAGACCGGATCACCAACGATGTGGTTCGAATCAGAACTGGGATGGTGAAGAAGTTGAAGGACAGAGTGGATTCGCGTGCTCTGAGATGGTTCGGATACATGGAGAGGATGGAAGAAGGGAGATTGGTGAAAAGGATGATGAATGCGGAGGCGAGTGGTTGCAGGCCTAGAGGTAGACCAAAATTTGGGTGAATGGATGGTGTGAAGCAGGCGTTAGGAAGGAGAGACATGAATGTGGAGGTGGCGAGAGAGCTTGCAATGAACAGGCGAGAGCGGAGAGTGGTTGTGAATGGTTGACTTTGACGCTGCTCTGTTGTGCTTTCCCGCCCTTGGCATCCCGCTGTCGGGATGGTCGTGGGTGGGAAGGGGGGTAAGCGGTCATTATGACGCGGCGAGGGTAAACCAGTGAAAACTGTCGGGCTCTGCTGCTGACGACGGATCTTTGGACTGCACTCGTGACCCAGAGTGTATGTTGCGGGGGTACCGGCCGGACACTTCAGCACAAAAGGGCTAAGTTGTGTGAGTGTGAGCGTATGAGGGTGTGAGGTGCGCTTTGCCGTCAGCCATCCTCCTTTCTGGGGGATTCCGCCTAGTGTCTGTATCTGTATCTATTTTAGTGAGTAACTTATTACGATGCAATGTGGTATTTTGATTTAGAGTAATGTGCGTTCTTTGTTCTGCACTGTAATTGATTCGAGAGCGTAATTGGTTGCGGAATGCAGCTACAGGTGAAATGGGTTTTGTTTTGGATGCACGCACTTCTCTTGGTTTGAAGTAAGGCCTTTTTAACACACGAGTCATCATCCCAGTTTTGCCATGAGGTTGCAATAATGATGATGCCTCTCACCTGTCCTGCATTAATGTTTATCCAAATGTATGTTACGTGCCTTGTTTATACGTGGCAATATAATCCCAACATCAGTGTTCCATTGACTCGAACTCGCTGCGTCATTTCCTCCCAATTTCTGCAGGGTGAGCCAGTAAGCCCTTCAGCGGGGGTTGCCAGCATCGTGCCCACTTTCCAGCACCTGGTGGGCGAGGACGACGATATCGACGCCATGTTCAAGTTAGTGTAAAGAGGTACTCGCTGTTGCCTCGCTATGATTGGCGTCAGCAGACTATGGTGCTGTAGATGAGCTAGCTGTAGCCTGGCTACAGTAGGTGTCTTTTGGCGCACTGAAAGGCCTTGCTGACCAAGGGCACGCTGGGTGTCGGTAGACTTTGGTGCGCTAGAGATGCTCTCTGTTCCCTTGCTACGATAGGTGTCGGCATGCGGTGGCGTACGAGAGGAGTGCTATAGCCAGGCTGTGATAAGTGTCGGCACGCCGAGGAGCACTAAATGAGCGCGTTGTAGCCTATATAATGATTTGAACATTGAAAATCGGTAACGTTTCATTTTAAAATCGTTTTAAACTAAAAAAAAATAACTACAAAGGTAAGTTTCATAGTATTTATAATCAAATAATAATGCATAATAAAATCAACACTGATTTTATTGGTTGTCGCATCATGATTATTGCAGGGATCAGTAATTGGTTGTAACTTCCACTTCTTATTTCTCAGAATAGTCTGATATTCAAAATAAGGTTTACCACTTGAAAAAGAATCTGCAATGAAACCAAGGTAGAGTAGTATACTCATCTGTCAAATTTTTAGAGTCAGTAAATACAAACCAAGATAGAGTAGCATACTCATCTGTCAAGTTTTTAGAGGCAGTCAATACTAATCAAGGTAGAGTAGCATATTCATCTGTCAAGTTTTTAGAGTCAGTCAATACTAATCAAGGTAGAGTAGCATATTCATCTGTCAAGTTTTTAGAGTCAGTCAATACTAATCAAGGTAGAGTAGCATATTCATCTGTCGAGTTTTTAGAGTCAGTCAATACTAATCAAGGTAGAGTAGCATATTCATCTGTCGAGTTTTTAGAGTCAGTCAATACTAATCAAGGTAGAGTAGCATATTCATCTGTCGAGTTTTTAGAGTCAGTCAATACTAATCAAGGTAGAGTAGCATATTCATCTGTCGAGTTTTTAGAGTCAGTCAATACTAATCAAGGTAGAGTAGCATATTCATCTGTCGAGTTTTTAGAGTCAGTCAATACTAATCAAGGTAGAGTAGCATATTCATCTGTCGAGTTTTTAGAGTCAGTCAATACTAATCAAGGTAGAGTAGCATATTCATCTGTCGAGTTTTTAGAGTCAGTCAATACTAATCAAGGTAGAGTAGCATATTCATCTGTCGAGTTTTTAGAGTCAGTCAATACTAATCAAGGTAGAGTAGCATCTTCATCTGTCAAGTTTTTGGAGTCAGGCAACACAAACCAAGATAGAGTAGCATTGTTACCGGGCGCACGCGGGTGAGACAACACGTGTCCACTTTCAATCCATATACAGTACAGGTGTGGAAAGCGCAATAAACTTTAACAAGAAAAGGATATAGATTATCATCAATATAGTCCGAACTCTTTTATATCATTTGTTGAAGTTTATTGCGCTTTCCACACCTGTACCGTACATGGATTGCAAGTGGACACGTGTTGTCTCACCCGCGTGCGCCCGGTAACAGCATACTCATCTGTCAAGAACAATTTTTCGCAATACATTACCGGTACTGTTTCCCTATCATCAACTCCCATATGACATCCCGATGGGATGAAATGTGGCAACAGAGTGGACAAAAAATACTTTCAGTCAAACCTTCAGTCGGAGAATGGGAAACAAAGTTCACCAACAGAAAGGACCAAGTGTTCATCAACCGCTTGTGCACGGGACACTCGTCGATAACTTACAACCACTTGATGGATGTCGACATAGGACCAAACGCACCACCTTGCCCCTGTTGCCACCAAGTGGCTATCAGCGTGAAACACTTCCTGATGGATTGCAACGCACTCGCGGCAGCCCGACAAGCGTTCCTAAATCCCCTGTCCAACCTACAAAGCCTACTCACGGACCCAACCTACCGTAAAAAGCTTATCGTTTCGGAAAACACACCAGACTATACGAAGCTGTCTAAACCCCAAACACCTGTGCACGTGAGGTGGTCTCTCCATCTCATCACGCACAGAAATAACAACACATTTTACGAAGTTACGCGTTAACTTTACTCTCTCGTACGCGCTAGTACGCGAATATGCCACAGTTAAAATAAGTTCTGACTTCCTCTTGACATGACTAATATTTTCGCACGCGAAGCCGTGCGAACTTACCTGAATCAACGACGGTCGCGCCCTACGGGGGAGCCTATTATGACTCACGTTGAGGCTCTGGTGGAAATGAGGCTCAAATCAAATCATCTGTCAAGTTTTTAAAGTCAGTCAATACAAACAAAGGTAGAGTAGCATACTCATCAGTCAAATGTTTAGTCAGTCAATATTTCTGTAAATTCCAAGATCATCGAATGAGCAACTGTTCTCTCCCTTGAAAACTTGAAGTGCATTGAAATAATTTTGGCTACACCTAGATATAAAAGAACATAGCGCGCATACATTAGGCCGTGAAGGTATCAATTCCCCACAGCAGTATAATGGCAACATTGTGTAGCCTGCTCTATATAACCAACATAATAAAAAACATTCTGTATGCTCAACATTGCTGTTGTGTAGAAAGAAAATTGACGAGGTAGTGAAGAAAGAAGGGCTCGAACATATTTTTTTACAATATTAAACACATTGGTAAAGAAAACTTTTGTTCATCTGTAGCTTGGCTGTGATAGGTGTCCCCAGTCTGTGGCGCTAGAAGTGCTTTTCTCCGTAGCCAATGTTTTATCCTTTCATCAATTACCTGATTAGTTTCTCACGCGTTTACGATAAGCTCGCTCCTCTTTGTTCCCAGTAATTTATCATCGATTCATCCCTGCTTTCCTTATTTGTTTGAAATGTCTTCCAAGCGTTTTTTATGTCCCTTTTATTTGTTTCTTCAAGCGACAACTTTATAATCTCAAAGACTGACGATACCGATACAGGCGCAGAGCCGAATCTCCCTGAAGGGGTGTGGCCAACTGCAAGATTTCTTCCCACTGCTCTCATGCGCTCACACATATTTTAAAACTTGTCCCTTAAGGGCTAAAAGTTTCCGGTCAAGAACCCGGCAACACTCACTTCGGGCCAAGAGTGAGGTCCGGTATCATTGTCAGCAGCCGGGCCCGACAGCTTTCACTAGTTTACCCCTGCTGCGAAAGTTACTGAGGAGGAAGTGCATTAAGCGTTGCAATATTGTGCTCAAAATGGGAGGGTTTACGATAGTCGAATGGCTGATGGCAAATGAATGTTTTGTTGGGGGCGTGGTGCCGATTGAGTGACGCAGTGCTTGCATTGTTCTACTGTTTGAGGGCAAGGAAGATAAAAATGAGTACTGCAACTCTGAGGTATCAGTCTATGTGTTGTCGATAAGTCGCACGGAAGAGTGCTATTCGATGGAATTGAAGAGAGTACGGATGGGGCTATTGGCGAGGAAAAGTGTGGCGTCAGGAGTGGTAGAGAGTGGGCCGATCTGATATCTGCAGTGATGCAAATCTGTGAGCAGTACCTAACCATAGAAAGGATGTATTTGGAGCCTTCATGGACATGGAATGAGCCTACAACAAGGTCGACAGGAAAGCGTTGTGGAAGGGGTTACGTCTGAATGGAATGGGCAGGAATCTGTTGAAAGCGGTTCAGAGTTTCTAAGTTGGCAGCAAAGCATGCGTCACAGTGCAGAGCAAGGTGAGTGTTTGGTTCACAGGAAAAGTCTGATTGAGACGAGGCTGCGTTATGTCTCCCTGGCTGTTCAATCTCTTCCTGGATGGAGTGACCATGGAGGCGAACACGAGTTTATTGTGTTGTGGCTTTGAGCTGTAGGGAGCGAAGTCGGCAGTCGAGTCCGTTGCTGTTTGCGGAAGATACGGACTGGTGCTGATTCTGAGAAGTTGTGTAGGCTAGTATGAGAAGAGGAAGCTGCGAGTTGACGTGAGTAAGAGCAAAGTAGCGAGGTGTTCGATGAATGTCGATGCGGGCAAAATCAGTGTCCTAAATTTAGAGTTTTTGGAGGAAGTTCAGTGTAGCGTGGGTAAGGTTACAGTTATGAGGTGATCGAGGAATGTCGATGCGAGCAGAACTAGTGTCATTCTAAATAAATAGCTTCTGGAGGAAGTTCAATGTTTCGAGTAGATGGGCTCTTTGTGGAGAAGACTGGACTGAACTCATAGAAACTAAGGTGTAGTCGCGCGTGAAGGAAGGGTGTAAAGTGTTGGGTGCACTTGCGTGTGATGAGCTATAGTACGTTTGGGGTGGCAGCAAAGAGAGGGTTGCGTCATGGGGTAGTTGTCCCAACTGTGCTCTACGGAGCTGAGACTTGGAGGTTGAGAGAAGAAGACAAATGACGGATGAATGTTTTCGACGTGAATGTTATGAAGAGCATGGCTGGAGAACGCTGAAAGACGGAATCAATAACGACGTAGTTCGAAATAGAACGGACCTGTTGAAGAAGTTAGATGACACAGTAAATGCACGGGTTCTGAGATGGTTCGGGCTTTTGGTGAGGATGGTTGATAGGAGATTAGGGAAAAGGGCGATGAAAGTGGAGGTGAGTTGACGGACGCCTAGAGTCAACTCAGTTTGGATGGATGGCGTGAAGCAAGCGTGATTATTGTGGTGGTAGCAAGTGAGCGTGCAATGGATGGGCGTAAGTGGGGATTGATGTGAATGAATGAGATTTGACTCTGCTCTGATGTGCTTCCCTGTCCTTGGCGCCGCGTTGAGAAATGGGGTGGGCCCGACCACTACGACGCAACAGGGGTAAACAAGATTCACTGTCGGGCCCTGCTGCTGACACTGACCTCGGACCGCACTCGTGACCCAGAATGTATGTCGCGGGGTCTTCCGGCCGGCCTTTAGCGAAAATGAGCTAAGCTTGTTTGAGTGTGAGTGGTGTGGTGTGTACCTTGCCGTCAGCCACCCCCTTCCTGGGAGACGGCCTAGTGTCTGTATCTCCATAAATGCAGACCCTCTCGGGGAAGAGCATCTGGGTTGCATCAAAACTCAATCTATTCACAACCTTTTCTACTCGCGCCTATACATTGAATGGTCACTCGCTGCCTTCTCACTGAGGTCCCTGCATCACATGATACATCCACCGAACTTCGTTCTTTCCCTAGCTCTACGCACACTCATCTCGGCTTTATACCCACTTTTTACCGATCTCCCATCAGCCATCCTCACATGTGTCCCAACCAGATTAGAACACGTGAATCTACTTTTTCATCGATATTTCGAGCCCCATCCTCGTTTCAATTCAAACTACGTCATTATTGATCCTATCCCTCAACGGTTTCCTGTCTATGCCTAACAATAACCTACCAAAAACTTATTTCTGTGTTTATTTCTTTGTTCATTGCTTATTTAATGTTCAGTGCTGAGATTACATTGACTCATCACCTCAGAAATCCCCGTCACTCTAATCTAGTAACCCTGACATACTTTGGTCACTCCCAATCTTAGCGACGACCCGATCGCGGAGCTGCTCCTCAAGCGCGGGGCGGGGCACAAGATGGGCGTGGACGAGGCTGCTGAGATCTTCCAGCGGTCGTCTTGCCAGCCGCTGCCGACCTACATTGGTCGTTCGGGGACCATTGCGGCTAGGGTGGAGGCCTGCCTCGCCTCCTCCGCTGCCTCATCCTCCAAGGCGACGGTGGCAAATACTACAGCTTTTGCCTCTTCTTCAAAAGACTCTTCCAGCAACGCTAACGGTGGCGGAGCCGATTTCCTGAGCGCGCTTCTTGATGACCAAAGCACGCTGTTGAGTCGGCGCGCCAACATTGGGGAGGACCGACGCCTCGTGGCGGACCCCAAGAAGATAGGGATACTCCAGGATGACGACGACAGCGTGTTTGTGTGCATGAAGAGGCCGCTGCTCAGTAAAAGGCTCGAGATGGAAGAGGCGGAGAGGAAGAAGAAAGAGAAGGAACAAAAAATGAAACGGGCTGAAGATGACAAGGTGGAAGAGAAACGGAAAATGGAGGAGGAAGCTAAAGAGCGAAGAAAACGGGATGAAGAGGCGGAAGCTGCAGCCCGAAGAATTAGAAGAAACCGGGAGGGGTATGGAAGTACTGGTCGTAGTGGTTACTCTTCCTCGTACGGAGGCTACTCGTCCTCCAAGTACTCTTCCTCCTACTCCTCATCATCTCATCACAACAGCTACAGGTCTCGCCAATACAACAGGAACCAAAGATCTCGGTCTCCCTCTAGGCGAAATAGCCAACATTCGGATATCGAGCGCACTGGTTCTTCTTCTTCTACCTCCAGAAGATCGAGCGATGGCCAGCGGGGAAGCTCATCTCGTCTCAGAGACGAGGACCGCGGTAGACGAGGTAAAGACGGCAGCAAACAGATGGATTCTTCTGACCGACACGCCCGGTACAGGAGCGGAGGTCGCGACTCGTCAAGTGCCAGAAGAAGTCAGTCGAGGGAGCGTGATGGGTCTTCCTCGAAACGTAGAGAGCAGTCTTTGTGGAGCAACTCCTACTTTGCTACAGCCTCCTCCTCAAAGTCTCAGACCGTTAACTCGTTGTCCAAGACTGGTGCATCAGAAGGAGGTGCTACAGCTGTGGGCTTGGCTGGGAGTAAAAAGAACGAGAGCCTGACCGTCATGGCACTTCCAAAGCAGCTCTTTAAGCATCATAAAAAGGGATTCGAAATTAACAGCTCTGGCGTCCTAGAACAAGGAGCTGATGCCATGCTTGCTGGTCTCACGAAGCCCGAGGCTGATCTTGCGACGGTTGTCCACGAAAATGATGTTGAGAAGGTCTCTAAATGTCTTGAAGATCTCAGTGATTTAGTTAAAACCCAACCCACATCGAAAGAGGGAAAAAGCAACAGACTGATGTCTCTCTTTGGTGACGATAGTGATGCTTCTTTCACGACTCATGACCTTGGTTTGATCAGTCCTATTCCTTCATTAGAACGTAGAAAAACTATTGATCCAGACTTGATTAAGAGCTGTAGAAACGACACCGGAAAGTTGAAAAACACAAGTATAGAGGGCTCTGAGAGTGATGACAAGTTTGCTCATTCGGACTTGGGTAAGTGTTCCTATTCCACAACTTCTTCTAAGGACGAGGATGAGAGTAAATATTTAAACGACAGTATAACATCCATCGAACAGAATGATTCGAAATCGGAAGAAAAATCCATTGAAGATCCTAAAGTATGTAAAAGAAGCAAGGGCGCTTTTGTTTCTACTTTCAATTTAATTGTAACGAAAAATGCTGCCGTGGACGTTAGCTCCTCGAGCTGTATTGAGAATTTTCGAAAAGAAAAAGAAATTCCTTCAGAGGATGGAGTACATGCTCCTAACAAGAGAGCAATCGACGCACATAAAGTACCAGCTTCTGGAATACTGTGTGAAAAAGATGAACCCGGGCCTAAATCTGACAATGCTCTTCCTACTGGTGTAGATGAGCATTTGAAAACTGTAAGTAATTCTGCGAAGACTAAGGGTGCTTCGTCAACGAGTGAGAAAGAAAGATATTCTAATAGAAGCAAACTTGATGAGACGTTGACTGAGAATCGTGGTCATCATTCACGTTCCATTGATCACTCCAAAGAAATTGGCCAGGGCGAGAAGAGTTCTGATGATAAAATCGGTAAGGAAAAAGACTGTACTGATCATTCTAAGTCCGATCATCATAATAAAGGTAGTACTTCTAAGGAGATCAGTTCTTATCATATTAAATCTAATGATCATTCAAAAAACTTGTTGAAAAGTAAGCCTAAAAATTATAATTTGCACTCTAGTGATGATCCCTCTAAATTTTGTAGTATTAATCTTTCTAAAAATAGCAACAAAAGCACGAACAGTGTTCATCATTCTCATTCTGGCTCTTCCAAACACTTGTCGAAACGTAAAGCCTCTAATCATTATTCTCAGTCAGCTGATCGCTCCAATAACGGAGCACTCGACGTTAGCGACGGCATCGCTGGTACTGCCCGAGCACTTCCGTCTTCTGTTCCTCCACTTCGACAGCGTCTGTTGCTCGACCTGTTCGGCGAGCTTAACGACATCACAGACCGTTCATCCTCTAACACGCCCTGTAATAACACACCTCGTAACACGACTGCTAAAATCATGAACGAACATGCACCCTCTGCAACGAGTTCAGCAGCAGATGTTAGCCTGTCAAGGAGTGGGTCTTCATCCCTCGATATTTTATGCACCTCCTTTCGTTCAAGAGATGATCCCATCACTGATGCCATTCTTTCTGAAACGTCTTCTCCCACAAAGTTATACGGGTTTTCCACGAAAGACGAGGCAGGAAACTACGAGAACTTGGAGCAACGCATCCAAAGGAGGTCCATCTTCGAGTCTTCCACCTCCGGTTGTCACTCGCCGTGCGCCGCCACATCGACGCCCAAAGTCAGAAAAGCTCCGGTAAACTCGTCTTCTTCCCGAGATGCGGAGGAAGACTCTGTTGAAGCCCTGCCCATTTTTAGGACTGTCAAGGTTCAACCTTCGACGGTTGTGGATCCGCTCCTGCCTGCAAGTGTTGGCACTGCAAGCTCCAAGACGAGAGAACCATGCTCTGTGAAATTGACCTGTGGGGCGGATGTCTCGTCTGATTCAGTAGAAATATTGTCTGTGTATGATGATTCTGATATGTCGGTTAAACTTTCAAATTCAGTGTCAAAATCAGACCTGAAAGCAGATTTTGAATCCAAACCTTCTGATAGCTCTCGCAAATTTAAGTCTACTGAAAAAACGTCTGCAAACACTTCAAAGATAAACGCCTCTTCGTTATCAAAGCATCTCGACACGTCCACAGACAAATTGTCCAAACCCAGCATAGTCGGTTCTTCCCAGCACCGTGATGTCACGACCTCTAGCCTTACCTCGGCGATCCATGTTTCAAAACAGTGCTCCCCCAATACCACCTCTAAAATTTCTCCCCATCAAATATCCCTCTCTGACCCTTTAAATCTATCCGACGCATGCGCGCGCGAAGCCACCGCGTTGGTCATGACGTCACCGGCAGCCTCAAAGGTGTTGGTAGAGAGCGTTCTTCACCTGGCCAACCAGGGCGCGGCAAAGAAGCGGGTGGAGGAAGAAAAAGAATCGCAGCTAACTAGCGTCAAACCTGACGATAAGTTGCCGAAAACGAAGGAAATTAAAACAAATGACGGAAGCGAGTATGAAGAAGATAATGTTAATAAGAGCGTTTCTACCAGATGGGATGATGAGGCTAAGAAAACCGACCTTAAACTGAGTTCGTCTTCGCCTGTGGCCACAACAATTGTTACGGAGGATACTCAAAGGAAAAAAGGTGAAGAAGCTTTTTATTCGTTTAATAAAAAAACTTATGTAATAATTAAGTGGGCGAAAGCAGAAGAGAGAAGAAGGTTGAATGTTTTCGAGATGAATTGTGTGAAGGGCACGACTGGCGGGACGCTGAGAGATAAGATCAATATGGACGTTTTTCGAATTTTAAAGCGGGGATGGTGAGAAAGTTAGAGGACAGAGTAGATAAATTCACGTATTCTAAAAATTTTCGAGCACATAGTAACTATGGATGGTGGGAGATTGGTGAAAACAGTGTTGAGAACCGAGGTGAGAGGACATAGGCCTAAAGTTAAATCAAAGTTTGGGTGGATGGATGGCCTGCAGTAGGCATTAAAAGGACAGACATAAGCGAGAGAGAGTGCTATGGATCGGGGTGATTAGAGAACGATTGCGAATTAATGTATCTGGACGCTGCCCCGATGCGCTTTCCCATCTTTGACGTCTCGTTGAGATATGAGAGGGGCATGGTTGGGGTAGGGTCCGGCTACTTGTTGACGAACGCTTTCGAGCCTTGCTGCTGGCACTAATCTCGCGCCTCACTCCTGACACTAATCTCGCACCTCACCCCTAGCACTAATCTTGCACCTCACCCCTGACACTAATCTCACGCCTCACCCCTGACACTAATCTCACGCCTCACCCCTGACACTAGTCTCGCACCTCACCCCTGACCCGAAATGACTATTGCGGGGCCTCCTGACCGGATTATTTATAGCCAAAAGGGCTTAGTTTGTTTGCTTGTGAGTGTGTGAGAGGAGTGTGAGGTAGGTGCGCCTAGCCGTCGGTCACCCCTCTTTCTGGGGGATTTGGCCTAGTGTTTGTATCTTACCAATCAGAGTTCTTCATCACGGCACATTTGTATGATAAGACAGTCTGTATTACACCATCTCAGAGCCCTTTATTTAACACGAGGAACGGTTGATGTAAGTGGGTGAAAGATTTTGAGACGTCATAGTTTTCATTTGGTTCTTCTAAACGAACAACCAATTGCGAGCTACCCCGAAGCAAACGTTGTCCTCGCAGGCACCAAATTTCTCACTCTCATTTGCTGTAGGCCTGGTAACTTATATAACGTGGGCACTACCGAGTGCCCTAATAGGTGTTGTAACGGTCATGTTGTTGGTGTGGCTATTAGTTCTTTGTTCTGTGGTGGGCCTGGCTCCGATTCAGTGGCGGAGTACTTGCATTAATCCGATCTAGATGGACAAAGGATATGAAAGTAAATACTGCAATTCAAGGGGTATCGGTTTGTTGTGTGAAGTGGATAAGTTATAGAGGAGAGGTCAAATCAAGAGGTTTAGAGATTACGGATGGTGCGATTGGCAAGGAGCAGTCTGTGTGAAGTACCTTGCGAAGGGAAAGGATGTGTTATGGACCTCTGTGGATCTGGAATAGGCATCTGATAGGATCGACAGGTGGCTTAGAAGCAGCTGTTGTTTGGCTGGAGTGGGCTGCAATTTGTTCGGGGCTGTCCAGTGTTTTTATGTTGGCAGCAAAGCGCAATGTAAGTCCTTGGATCCCAGTGAAAGTGGTACTTAGTGTTTCGTTATGGCTCCCTGGTTGTTCAATCACTACATTTATGAAGTGGGCGAGTGTATTGGAACGTGAATTAGAGTTGTATGGAACAAATGGGTGGAACTGACTGTTAGGTGTGTTGCTGTTTGTTGATGATACGGCACTGGTGACAAATTCGGCCAAGTTGTGTTGGCCAGCGTCGTTCGATCGGCAGAGCGTGTGAGAGGAAGGAAGCTGCGAGTGAATGTGGGTAGAAGTAATGTAATGAGATGTTTGAAGAAAATTGCTAGCGGAGTCAGTGTCCTCTTACATGGAGAGTTAATGGAGGAAAATCAGTGTTTTAAGTTCCCGGGCTGCCATAGAGAGTTGACTGAACTAACGGTAACTGAGAGAAAATCTAGAGGGAAGAAAGGGTGTAATGAGCTGTAGGACATTGTCCATGGAAACAAAGCCCATGGAAACAAAGAGGGACGCTGCGAGATAGGATCAAGAATGTCTTAGTTGGAATTTCATAAACGGAGATGTCGATTAAGTTGGAAGACAGTATATTCCCGTGTTCTAAGGTGGTTAGGACACATGACCAACATTGATGATGGAACATTGCTGAAAATAGGGATGAAAGCGTAGGTGACTTGGCATGTCCTAGAGGAAGGCTAAAGTCAGAGTGGATGGATGGCGTGAATCAAGCTTTAGGAAGGAGGCACATCAGTGGGGCGGTAGCAAGATCGTTCAATGGATAGGCATGAATAGAGAAGGGTTGTGAATGGATGAGTTTTGACGCGGCCCTGATGCGGAATCCCGCCCTTGGGTTCTCGGTGTGAAACGGGTTGGGAAATTTTCACAAATTTTGATGCAACAGGGGTTAACCAGTGAAAGCTGTTGAGCCCCTGCTTCTGCCACTGATCTAGCACCTTAATCCTGAGTCAATGTGTGTTGTGACCTGACCCTTCTGTGCTTAAGAACTAAGTCTAGGTATGCGTGTGAGTGAATGAGAGGATTGTGAAGTATATCTGTATTTGATTGAACAATCTCTGCATCAAGCAAGTATTGACTGATGATATGCCTAATAAAAAGTTATCGTCATTGAACATTACGGCAGCGAAATTTGAAGGATTGGTGTGCCATCTGTTAATCAGGTGTGAAATTAACTTTCTTCGTAATTTATTTTCTGTACTCATTTTTTGCCAGGCGCTCTCCCTCTACCTCTGCCACCCACCTCTTCTCAGAAAGCTCTTGCTGACAGCAGAATTGTGACCATGGACAAGGTGAGACCTAAAGATTAGGCATATTAAGCACCTGCTGTTGTTGCTTATATCCAGCTCCTTATGCGGTGGAGGAGCCACGATCGGCGCACTGCTGGAAAGCCCAGAGATACCCACCGACAATTGAAACTGCGGAAGCTCACGTGCAGTGCCTGTGATTATATTAGAACCACACCCCTCAGAAAATTGATGCTGTTTCTCGGACGCTCCCTTAGATCACTCACCGACATGATATCATGATTGTGTCTGCCGGGTGCGATGGCGAGGCACGACTCTTTGACGTTCTCGACCGTATCGGATGTGCCCCGGCACCGCAGACGCAGCTCGGGTGGGGCGTACACAGTCTATGTTAGTATTATAAAAGGGCCGTGTGGTGACCGCACCTCAGCCTCGACTGGTGGACCTTGCCACCTCTCGGCAATCCCAACTCTTCCACGTCCAACTGAAGCGAGTGATCGGGAGGACCGAGTTGGCTCTATAATCAGCCAGCTCAATTCTGTAAATTGTGTGAATGTTTCTGTTCATGCATAGATGTGTTGTCAGCCAGCTCAATTCTGTAAATTGTGTGAATGTTTCTGTTCATGCATAGATGTGTTGTCAGCCAGCTCAATTCTGTAAATTGTGTGAATGTTTCTGTTCATGCATAGATGTGTTGTCAGCCAGCTCAATTCTGTAAATTGTGTGAATGTTTCTGTTCATGCATAGATGTGTTGTCAGCCA
>SDVV010005728.1:0-18986 GCA_016164225.1 Gammarus roeselii | reverse complement strand
ACTTCACTCCTGACACACACTACGAGTCAGGAGTGAAGTCCGAGATCAGCGTAAGCATCAGGGCTCCTGCTGCGTCTAACTTTTTAGGCCCCTTCCCACACACGACCAGCCCGTTTCTCATATAGACGCCTAGGGCGGGAACTCGCGTCAAGGCCGCGTCAAAACTCATTCACTCCCAATTATCCTCCACTCACGTCTGCCAATTGCATGCTCTCGCAACCTCCACGATGATGTCTTTCCTCCCTAAAGCCGGATTCACGCGATCCACCCACCCAAACGTCGCCTTCTCCTATGCCTCTCACCTCCGCTCGCAAAATCCTTCTCACCAATCTCGCATCGTCCGTCCTCACCGTGGGCCAGAACCACCACGGAAAACGTTGATTCATTGTTTCTGCCAACATTCGTATAATCCACGTAATAATTTGAACAACGCTGTTATTGATTCTGTCCCTCAGCTGAATTGAAACATAGAAATAAATACAATTGAAGAATATTGGGTTAGTGTTAGTGAAGGTGAGATCATGGCGAATTAAGAAGACAGGAAAGTCATAGAGGTTTATTATTGAAATGATTGCATGGGTAATGGCATTCTTAAGGGCAGAACAGCGCGAGTCGTCAGGGATCGTAGTCAAGCCGAGGACCAGGTCCCACGGCTTGCAAGGCTAGAGCGCCGATGGGAGGAGGTATGTCCATACGTGCTATCATGTGTATTGTATGACGTGCAAAGTGGGGGACACAAAAAAAAATGTTGTGTAATTGGGCTAAATTATTTCCTGTGCCCAAATAATTTTGGATTTGTTATATTTTTTGCTCCTAAAATGGGATTTTTCTGTTGCGAGATTCTTGAAGACTGAGTGAAGGTCAGACCGTCGCTGTATGGGTGGACCACGAGTCCATCGTTCGCCGCCGCTTTAGAGGCAATGATACAACAGCCACGTCATGGCTCAAAGCCGGTGTAGCATTGGCCTCGGTCAACCAGCGAGTGAAGGAGGGCTCAGTGAGTTGAGCAACACAAGTTAAACGATCCACCATGTCGCGGAACTCCTGTGAAACCAACGGTTGTGGTACGAATAGTCCAAAGGGTCAACTCTGCTTAGTAGATGTGTGTGAATACCTCCGTCGTGATACTTCAAAGTTATTCGCGTTGAAATAAAGGACTTAGGTGTAGTTTTGTGTTGGAATCCAGACTAATTATCGTATTGCACTCCAAATTTTATGAATTTATACCACAGTTGTGCGTAAATAGTTTCATAAATACAAGATAACTACCGTCAAGAATGACATTACACATGCAATCAATTCAATAATAAACCTCTATGACTTTCCTGTCCTCTTAATTCGCCATGATCTCACCTTCACTAACACCAACCTAATATTCTTCAATTGTATATACTTCTATGTTTCAATTAAGCTGAGGGACAGAATCAATAACGGCGTTGTTCAAATTATTACGTGGATCATACGAATGTTGGCTGGTCATCTGCACGTTAGGCATGACTGAGACTCGAACATCTATGGGGGTGGTTTACTAATCTGCTCAATGCTACACTCGATTTCGCCCGGGATCTGTGTTGCAGGGAACAAACTATAAGTACTCCCGCTGCACGGGCAGTACAAACATGTCCAGGCTTTTAACAACTAGGCGCGTACCAGGCTTACATCAACTAGTAGTGTTCGTAGGCCTGGGATGGGCTGAAGAGTCCATTCTAGCAGTACTCTAAAATTGAATTTCCATTACAACAAACTCAACTTAGAGGAGGTGCTCATCGTTCATCTGCTGCTGGAGGATGAAGACTCTAACAAACGTTTCAATTGCCACCGTTAGAACTGTTGCCACCTAATCGCTAATAGTCCTAAGGTCATATTTTCTTAGTAAAAGGGTGGAATAGTTTCCCAGTGTATGTCGAGGCGTTTTTCAAACGTGTTTACGTTACTGTCAACCACATCATGTGGTAAACGGTTTCGAATTGATGGTATCGTGACTGGAAAGAAGTTTTCGGCTACCGATGTTCTGAATGGTTGTAGTAGCAGTTTTGGTAAATTATTTCTGATGCTTGGGTTGAAGTCGTGGTCAAAAAGACTCTCAGGCTACCTCTGGCTAACCCATTTAGGCAGTTTAAGCTCGTTGGGTCTTTGCGGATGTCTTAAAATTTTATTTGAAGCCTGATGAGTGAAGAATACAACGGAAAGACAATGTCCCTGAACTTGTATTGGAAGTCTCTGGATATGAAGCTAAGGGCTCGATTGGTTTTCTAGCAGCTAGCTTCCACTTGATTTTTCTGCTTTAGATCTTTGGTAATTAATATTCCAAGATTTCGTTGTTGTCGCCTTCAGTCATGCTGGTCTGCCATCAAGTAAGTAGAATTTTGACTTTGCAATCCAATGTGAATAACAGTGCATTTTTTAATATTTGGGTTTGGCCACTTGTCAGATCAGTCAACTAATTTATTAAGATCCATTTCGATAGCTATGCGATATTGTTAGAGTCCACATTGTGGCAGAATGTATTGCCTGCCGTCAACAAATTTGATAACATGCTCACGATGTCTGTGTCGAAGTAATTCAAATATATTGTAAAAAGAAGAGACCCAAGAACATTGTTCTGGGGTACAGCTGAGCCAATTTGGGAGCCACACTCGACCTCACAATTTTGCCGAACCTCTTTCAGTGCCGTAGCATCCGCAAACAGCTACTGTCAACTCCGCCCATTTGCCCCTAACAACTCTGAGCCTCGATATAATACTCGCGCGTTCAACTTCCCTGACCACTCCATCCATGTTGAAATTAAACAGCCAGAGAGACACTAATAACGTAACCTTGTTTTAACCCGAGTTTCAAACGGAATCAAGCACTCACCTTCCTGCTACTCAGACACATGCATTGCTGCCAACGTAATAACTCTGGACCAGAACAACTTTTCTCTTCGTAAAATGCTACTCACAGACTTATCTTAGTGCAACCTTTGATCTGCACATCCTCTACCACTCCTGAAGCCTGCGCTAATTGCACCATCCGCGCTTCCTCTAATCCTAATGATTAGCCCCTACCCGTTCAACTTATCCATCACACAAAACATGATGTTAATTCTTGAGTTGCCACTTACATACACATCTTACATGCTCTTATATGGAGTAATAATGGGAGCACTACGCCACTGAATTGGCACTACGCCCGAAACAATACGCAGATTTATTAGCCTCACCAACCATTCGACTTCCGTTCCTCCACCCCTCATCAGGCTCTCAGTCGCAGGGCCGTCCAATCCAGGGGCTTTCCCTGCTTCCATCATCTCTACCGCCTCCAGCCGCTCTTCCTTGGCAATGCTGTAGCCATTCTTGCTTACAAATCCTCCACCTTAAAAAACTACTCAAAATATTCAGCCCACATGTACCGCCTCTTTCTTCCAGCCTCCCCTTCTTCGGCCTCTTTACACCTCTTTCGAGAACATCTTGTTATCGTCGAAGCTCTCGTTCAACCACCTACACCACTTACCATCAGCGTCCCGCATTGTTCTCCTCACCAAGCGCTTCCTTTTTACTCTTCTCTCTTCAGTTGTCATAGGCCACCAATAACATCGGTAGCAATCACTTTTCTCTTCAGCGCCACCACCGTTTTCACTTCATTTTCCACCACTCGCAACCCTTCCTTCTACACCCGCCCACACCAAATACAGCTCATCTCTGAACGTCTTCCATTCTCCCTCATGATCCCCCAGGCCTTGCACGCTCACAATTTTATATTTCTTCTAATATGACATCCTAATAAAAAGAATAAGAAAGCTCGTCGAGAGGAGTGGTTCATCGAGATACACAGAAGCCTCTTATATTGGTCAATTAGATGGTAAACATTTCTAGCTTTTATTGTTTCCCTCGTCTTCCCAGTCATCCTGTCTGACAACCTGCTAATTAACTGCGGGACGAGTCAAACTCGACTATTCACCAACAAACCCACTCGCTAGTCTATTGGACTAACGTGTACCTCTTCCATCATCAGTAAAGTTCTACTATTCATCTAAACATTCATCGTCACTTACTCGGACATCATTCAATCACATCTGAATGTATTGTTTGCTCTACTATTATTTTCGGAGCCATCTCATAACTGTCAAATCTACTCTCATAGACAGCTCTCTCATAACACACCTTATGCGCTCATTCATTCCTTATTCATGTCATTCTCCTAACAGCAATTCTTTTGTCCCACATCTCGTTTCAATGCCAAGCCGCTGGAATAAATAACACGAGATATAATGATTTCATCGCTAACATATCCAAAGGTGCATACTGTATCATAACGTCTATGTAGTTCAAAACACATACTACCGCTCATTCACTTTGTATCACTCTTCCGTTGTACAGGGGCTCAAAAAAAAAGTTACGCCTGTCTTCCCCGTCCAAACCCCTCACTCCTCCACCTCCTAACCATAATTCATTTTAGGTGATATCACGCGACACTGTGACTATCAAATTTTCACTGTAAACCATCCACTTTGATCGTTGTATATATACAAATTTTATGGGCACTTAACCTCAGTGGGAATATATTACGTGCAGAGTGGCCAACCATTGCAACCTAATTAAAGTGCATCGAGAGCTACTGTTTTATTTAAATTACATGAACAGAAAAAAACGTGATACACAATTATTAAATTCATACTATTAATAAAAAAGTGTACACATAGTAGCAGCGAGCTGGTGCATTTGGAACAGTTGACTGCAGCGGAACTAATTCGTACTTCCTGGGTTAGTAACATGAGGCAGACCCAGCTCAAACTCTTCTCTCTGCCCTCCCGCCCTCTCCACTCCCTCCCGTCCTGGAAACCTTGCGTCAGTGTACAGCACCGCGAAATGTCACGACCGGAAATGCGCCGAACCTTCATATGTTCCAACTGCAACAAGACGTATTTTGCAGTAGATTTTGATTGTGTAACGGAAAATGTATCTTTGTTCTAACAAAACTGCAGCAGATACGAAATTTGCGAGTTACCAATGTTAAATTGCTACTTTGTATCAGACCATAAACATAATAGCGCTCAAATAAAATGCGACTGTACCTACAGCTATTAGGTTCATCAATCAAGCCCCAACCAACTTTTTCCCTTGAATACCCATTGCGACCACAGCCTTTTCGCTATAGAATACACCACAAGCTGCCTCTTGCTGTCCACCCCTCCTTTCACCTTCTGCCGCCCACCCCCTCCCGTCACAGCGAATATCGAACAAGCAACCCCAGACGACCGCTGCTACCTACTCCATCCCATCACATACGTAGAGATGCATATGGCAACGATCAACAAAGAGATAGCTGGGTGAGAGCTAGCGATAGAAACAGTAGAGGAGAGATTCTGCGACACATCAAAGAGGGAATTCCCTCCAAATGAATAACTCTTACGACCCACCCAAGCAGGAAGAAATTAGTTCTGCCTGTTTTCTGGGTGGCAAAAGAAGGAGTTTATGCAGTTGAAGGCGGATTGCAAAAGTGCTCTGTCGTCCCGGGGCAACTGTGCAAACCCCCACCAATCAAGTTGAATAGATTAGCACCGTAAGGGACGACCTCATTTTGATTCAGTAGGCATAGAGAACCTGCAAGTTCATACGCCTAACCAACTGTTCCGCTCATAAGCGCTTCTTGATAAATGTAAATACCTCATATAAGCAATAGAATCAAGAGAAGCAATAACGGTATCATCAAAAGCATTTTGCTACGGATGGGCGTCACAAACAATATTCATGAGAGAATTAAGTGCATCAATCGTGCTGCGAAAAAGATAGCCAACGAAGAAGGACCATGCTAAAAAATTACAGAACATGTTTTGAAAGGAAGACCTTAAGTAATTCATCGTACTGCACTATAAAAATATCACAACAAGAAACAGTCCACGATAAGTACAGTAAGAGGACCTCGAAACGACGTCACACAATAATCGAACGAATAATCAACGAATCATGACTGAACATGAATGACTGGAATCTCCAGGCGGAAATAGGCCTGCAAAAACTCAGGACCTTCTGTGTAGACAAGCCTTCTCTAAGCAAGAGAGGTGGAGGGTCGGAGCTTTATGTCAATGTAACGCTTCGTCCAATACTTCGAAGGACAATAACAATAGCAACTTACGAGATAATCGAGGTCGAAATTGTGCCCTCTGAATGGATACTACTGAAAATTGCTGTAGTTTGCCGAAATCCATGAATAACAGTAGGAGAAGAAGATGTTCTCTTTGACGAATTGGACAATATCATTTCATCATCCCATGAGAGTATCTTAATGGGGCCACTGGATGCTGAATTGCGGGGCGGCAGGTTGATACGACTCGTCAGTAATAACAACTTAAAATAGTACGTGGATGAACCAACCAGAGAGCTTAACATCTTGGAACTTGTTCTGTCGACTGAAGAACATCTGGTAGAACAGATACTGTTACCAGTTAAAGAAAAAAACAGGTTGTCACCATACTATCGAATTCCAAATCACAACCAACAGAGCGACACAAGAATCAGCAAGATATAACTAAAATTTCTAATGAGCGAACTTTGACGACTTGAAGGGGTAAATCTCAAACATAGCCTTCGGGAAGCACTTCGATGGATGGCAGGACCGCTGATGAATCCTATTTGGTATCGAAGAGTAAGGGTGGTGCATGCAAGCAAGTGATACATTCTGGACAGAAAAGTACAAATAAACAATCCTTGTTGGCTGAATAATGACGCTCATGAGGCAATTGCTCGCCGAACGACATAATACCAAGTCCACAAAACTAATCCGACACCAGTCAGATCAGGTGCAAGAGAGGGCTAAAGTGAAAAGGAAACAAGGAAAAAATAATGCTAAAGCGGCCAAGCGCCAATCAAAAGGATTCTATGCATATGTGAATGAAAGACGTGTTGTTCATGACAGCATTGGTCCTCTACGAAATACTGCAGACGATTTAAAATCATCTGATGCACAATGACTATGGTACTCAACGAATACTGTATAACCGTCTCTAAAGAGGAGAATATTAATATTATCCTAGAAGTCGAACTTCCCGGAGAAATGCAACCTTTGGAAAATATTCATTTCCTCGATATGGTGAAAGAGAGAAACAACTCTGCATACTAAATATTTACAACTCAACAGGATCAGATAACCTGCATCCTAGAATTAGACGGAGCCTTTCCGAAATCATAAGCGATCCACTGACAGAGATCTTCAACAGGTTTATGGGTCCTGGAATTAATCCAGAAGATTGGAAAATAGCAAACATCACAGCCATATGCAAGAAGGGTAGTAGGCACGAGCCAGAAAACTATAGACCAATCAGTTTCCCATCTGCGGTCGGCCAAACCTTGGATAGATCGTTAAAAACAAGTATAACATGTCACCTCGAGAGAAATCACCTGATCAAGAAGACTCAACACGGCTTCAGAAGCTAATAATCTCTTGTACTCTTTCAAAAATGTCACCGAGATATACGATGAACCAAAGCTGTCGACCTTATTCATCTTGACTTTCAAAAAGCGTTTGATAAGGTTACCCATGAACCCCTGCTGAGAAAAGTGGAGGCGCTTGGCATAACTGGAAACGTAGCCAGGTGGCTCCGAATTTGGCTCACATATCGCAAGCAACGGGTCTGTTTCTGACAAGGAAAAAGTCATTGGGTTACGGTAAAATCAGCAGTACCCCAGGGCAGTGTTCGTGAGCACGTACTCTGTATGACCTATACAAATGTCCTCGACACCGACATTGTCAATAAGTTATATACATTTGCTGACGATAGTAAACTCGGCCACAAAGTGGACCGTGAGCAAGATCGCATAACTATCCAAAGGGATCTTAATAAAAAAGTGGACTGGTATGAAAAGGGGCAACTGATCTTTAATATTGAAAATGCACTGTTATGCACATTGGATCACAAAATCGAAATTCTGCTTACGTAATGACAGACCAGTCTATGACTGAAGTTGAACAACAACGAGACTATGGAATATTATTCATCAAAGATTTCAAGGGGAAAAAAGAAGTGGAAGTTAGCTACAAGAAAGGCAATAGAGTCCTTGGTTTTATACTCAGAAACTTCCACTACAAGTCCAGGGACATTGTGCTTCCATTATATACTTTGCTCGTTAGGCCGCAAATGGAATTTGCAGTACAATTTTGGTCCCCTCACCTAAGAGGGAATACTAACAAAATGGAACATGTTCAGCACCGAGCAAGCAAAAAAGATTTCGGAACTGAGAAATAAGGTTCGACAAACTTGCACTGATATCACTTGAAAAAAATACTTAGAAGTCAGTTAATAGAAACCTTCAAATACCTGAACGGGGTTGCTAGAGCTGGTCCGGTGAGCCTCTTTGACCGAGATTCCGACCCAAGGAACAGAAATGATGGACAAAAACTGCAGTTCAAACCATTCAGAATATTAGTGGTCGAAAACTTCTTTCCAATCAAGATACCAACAATTTGGAACCGCTTACCACGTCATGTGGTAAACTGTAGTAACGTTAATACCTTTACAACCGCCTCGATAAACACTGGGAGACTAATCCCCCCCTACTTAGAAAATCTGACGTTAGTGTTATTGCCACCACATACTCACCGTCGTCATCGTAAGTGGTTACAAGTGTGTTTACAAGTGTAAAAAGACAACATCAGGCTCTTTTGCCAAAACTGGGTTGTCTTTTAATGATGAGATGATTAGATCTGAACTAGAACGTCTAAGATAGCTTCATAAGTGTGTATTTTCTGTGCTAATAGATCAAGAAAGATAATGTTTGTAGAAGTAAATAGCATTTAGCAATGTTACTCGAAACAACTCGAATCAGCACCTGAAAAGAATGCTTCCGATCCACGGTGTTGATCTGAGATTGTCACAGTTTCATTCCTCGTGAAACCAATGCTGACCGGCGTCATTGACGGACGCCATTTCGCAACTGGCAGGTATCAATGCCGGGCACTTTTTTCACCGTGCTAGTGCCAATGCGGGCACCAATTTAATCGTACGGGTGTCAGTGCCGGAAATAATTTTTTACGAATATACTGGTGAGAGTGCTTTAGATAGGAGCTATTTAGCGGAGATTTATGGTAGAATTTGTCGAGCCGTGACATAAACGTTTCTATTGTATAGCTGTTCACAACGTCAGGGGGGAAGTCTGTTGCATTCTTCGACAGCCTTATACGTGTGAACTGTTTGCCAACAATTTTGGAAACATCATTCCTGGCCACTCTATTCGCATCTAAAGTGGAAAAGCTAGCTCTCTCGACGTTTTCCTTATCCTTCAAAATCTTCCACACTTCGATCAGCAGGTACGATTTACTGTGTAGTGGAGCGATAAGTTTGGTAGCCCAACGTTGAACCTTCTCTAATTTATTAATGTATTTTCTGCGGTATGGAGACCAAAATTGGAAGGAATACTCAAGATGCGGTCTAACAAATGCATTGTTTAACCTGGGAATACTGTTTCTTCTCCAGTACGATATTGTGCGTGATATCATGCCTGACATTTTATTGCTTCTCCTGGCAGCATCGTTACACTGCTTGCTACTTTTGATTTCTATTGCGACTGAATGCGCTGCAATTCTCCATTATAGTACCTAAGCTGATTGACGACTGTTCACCTGTTTTTGCGCGGGATATGCTCATTTTCAATATTTTGAAAAGCAATCAAAAAATTGATGAACGATTGATTGACATCCTGTCCGAGGGTAATATTCGCTGACGCTATTGCCTCTCTTAAGCTATCAAAGTTAGCTAATGTATGTAAAGTTAAGGACTTTTTCGCAGTTTATTGACGTTTTTAACTTGAGCTCTATCATAAAACGTATACAGTTGTGGTCGCTATTTCCGACAGGTTCGCCCACTTCGACGCTCGTGACACGAGAGTCGCTTGCACTGAATAAAAGATCAGGAATATTGCTACCCCTTGTAGGTGTCTTCACCATTTGGGTCACAAACTTATCGCCAGCAAAATTGTTCAGGCGTTGGCCAGTAGCTGTGCATTTTCCTGGTTCCCAATTGATGTCAGGAATATTGAAGTCTCCAGGCACTATACAGTTTTGTGTTCAGACGATATCGACGAGAGTCGTGTAAAAATCGATATCGTCTGCAACAATGCTCTTGAAAAGACGATAAACTAGTGTGAGTTGACACTTTGTATGTTTACCGACTACTTGAATTGATACTTTCGTGTCTGCTGCTTGGAATAGAAACTTCTATCAATTGTAGAGTATTTTATACGAAAAACAATACTCATCCACCCTCACAGTCTAGTCTATCTTTGTGAAATATTGAAAAGCCCGGGAGAGTGAATTCTTACAGATAATTTCTGGTGCTCGATTTCATTCATGATTCTGTTATGGCTATTATACCGATCTCCTTTAATTGCGAGGATGCACAATTCGTCGATTTTGTCTCGAATACTTCTAGCGTTTATATAGTAACATAGTATATGGTGAACCGAGAGGAGATCGGGAGGACTTATGAGTCAGTACGGAGTTGAGGATTGAGGTAGGTGAAGTCCTAGAGGATCTGGACCTTGATAATATCATGCGAGATCGAGAGAGTTTCGCCACAAACTTCAGTAGAGCCGTACGATCCGACATGGAGAAGGCTAGCAAGGGCAAGGCGGTACAAACGAGGAAACAAGTTAAATATAATGAGTTGGTACTCCATGCTCTACTGCTGGATAGAGAGACATCCCGGGAGAGGGTGGACCGGGGGGACCCAGTTCGATGACGGGGGAGTCTTTGTGGTTTCGTCCTAACTCCCTGCCTTCACGTCCTGGATAAGAGTCTGCAACAGCAGCACGCATCCACCCCCAAACCCTTGTTAGGGCTCCCGGTAAATGATGTGAGCTCGCAACTTGCTTCTACCCCTTAACACAAACCCGGGCTACCTTCCAGGCCAAGAGGTCATCGGCTGCCCGGACACCGAAAACTAAGCCGATACCTCGGATCAAGACATCCGTGAATTGAAACCCCCACCCTACTTCGATGGATCGGCGTAGATTCAGATGAATTCCTGCAGGTCCAGAACCGGTTCACCTCTATTAACCGGCCCGCGTTCGTGATTCCAACGCGGAACACCCGTGAGAAATTCACTGACCTGAACGGCAAAACTGAGACACTTGTGTTAGGTGATTCGATCGTCCGACACCAGGCGATCAAATTTGTTCAGGGGTGTAAGACAAAGAGGCGGGTTACTTGCTAACCCAGAGACACACTTGAGTAGATCAGCGGTGCCTTTCGAAGGTTGAGGTTTCCAGCCGGGAGACTCTCATAATTTCTTATGTAGCCCTCAATGATTTTAAGAGGACGAAGTCAGAAGATTTTCCAGCCAAGTATAGGCAGACGATTTCCAACTTTAAGGCAAAAACGAATCGAGTAGTTATCACATCCATTTTACTGCAAATGAATGATGATGACGAGCTGCATAGTAAACTAACCTATCCAAATCAAGCCTGTATAGTAAACTAACCGATACAAATTTGCCAGTCCGAAGGAGTATCTATCATCAACTTGTTTGATGACATTCCGGGAAGGCCCGATCTGTTTCAAAGAGCCGGCCTACACCTGAATGATGTAGGAAATGCCCAACTTAGATTACTGCTCTACCTAAGCGCAAAAAAATACTCGACCCAAGAGTTAGAGGTCCAGCGTGCTTCAATCGAACCCATTTTGGCCGCAGGGAACCTTACCTAGAGGGCTCCGTGCCCGCAGCAAACTTCCCGACGGGCGCTATGGCCTATGAGTCGCTTCTAGAGGAGAAAGCGGCAGGCAGTGCAGATGCGTTACAGGGCTCACATGAAGGTTACTCCATGGATGGTCTAGATCCTGGTCCGCAACCGCCAGGTCGAGATCCCCCCAATAGAGAAATCGAAGACGGAGACACGCACCGTCTAAAGGTCTTCTTATGTAACGCACAGTCCTAGGCTCATAAGTTTTACCAACTGTGGAGACGGGTGACCCAATACTCGTTTGATGTCATTGGCATAACCTAAATATGACTCGATCTCCAGAGTAGAAATCTTAGAAATCTGGCAGCAAAGATAATGCTACCAGGTTACAAAATGTTCAGCGTGGACAAACCCACCCCTAGTGCACTTCAAGGAGATACTGCATCATTTTTTTAGAGCAATGCTCGCCACAATTTCTTGCGAAATACTCAACGGAGAAATTAAAGTTGCCCATGCGACATTAAAGCTGGCATTGGTGTACCGCAACAGTCACACCCTTGCAAAACGTGATGCCCAGCTCTACGAGAAGCTGAAAGAAATAGTCTCAAGTAATCACGAAACTATCATCTTTCTCGACTTCAACCTCTTATATATTGACTTGGTGAGCCTAGATTCACAGGCCCCAGGCAATAAACTTACGGAGCTTATCGTCGATCATGGCGTGACTCAGTATGTTCGCGAACCGACCCGGCGGAACAACATAATGGAGCTAGTCTTGTCAAAATATATTTACTATGGCGCACTTGGACGAAAACATCATAGTTGGCAACAAACTGGCAGGTACTGACCACATCACGTAGAATTCATCATCAAAGAGCCCCGTTGGGGTGGATGGATGATTATTAATTTTATAGATCATTAATACTTTATTTCAGTATTTTAATATTTCTTATTATTTATCTGTGCCCTTTTCTCATGATGATCAATTTTGGATTAGCTATATAATTATGTATCGTTAGACGCCCGCAGGAGCCCTATAGGTAGACTATGCGGTGTGTTTTCTGGTCTAGTCCAACCCACGGTGGGAGAATTTGCGCCCTCCCGGGCGCCTAATAAATGTCCGAGCACAGCTAGGCGTTTTGATGGCTAAATGGTGAAATAATGTTGATGTTGATCTCAGAGTGATAGTCTTGGATAACACTGTGCGTGAAGGGGACGAGGCTAGACGAGGCAGGTCGAGACGAGTGGAGACGAGTCGAGTAGTAGTAGTAGCTTCTGTTTTCCACCAAGCTCCAACGTGTAGTCACCGAGTGCTTCCCCGTAGGGCACGATGATCCCTTGATTCTGCATAGCTTCGTGCACGAAATTAAGTTAAAGACACACAATTAATACGCAGGAAAGACATCGAGTTTAGGGCCAGAGATGATTCAAACCTCGTTAGTTGCACACGACTTCATATAGTCTGGTGTGTTTTCCGAAGCGATCAGTTTTTTTCGGTGTTCTGTTTCTGTGAGCAGGCGTTGTAGGTTGCACGGGGGGTTCAAGAAGGCTCGTCGGGCTGCTGCGAGTGAATCACAATCCATAAGTAAGTGTTTCACACTGATTTCCATTCGGTGGCAACAAGGGCATGGTGGTGCGTCCGAACCCATGACTTCGTCCATTAGGTGATTATGGGTTATCCACGTTTTTCCCGTGCATCGACAGTTAATGAACACTTGGTCTCCCCTATTAGAAAACCTGGCGTCCCACCCTCCCACGGATGGCTTAACTGCCAGCATTTTTTGTACACTCTGTTGCCAAGAGTCGATCCATCGTGATGTTATTCGTGAGTTGATGATTAGGAACTAGTCTTGGTAATGTATGTAGATGAAATGTTCATGATGTGTAGACACATGTTTAGCAAGGTAATCTGCGCGCTCGTTTCCTGGGATTCCACGTGTTCAGGGATCAAGCAGAACTCGACCGCTTGGCCCGTCTCGGACATCGTGAATAGGTCGTGTTGCATTTTTCAAGGAGCAGGGTTATCAAAGTGCAAAGAGCTCAACTGGATGAGAACACTCGGACTGTCTGAAAATATAACGTATATGGAGAGGCGGTCAATTTTTGTAACGGAAATGGCCAATTCGAGTGCGTGCAGCTCTGCAAAAAATACAGAGACCTCATGGGGTAGGTTGGCCAAACGCAAGGTCCCTTAGCCTACGGCGGCAGATTCCACTCCGTCCAATGTTGTGGAGCCGCCAGTGTATCATGACAGTGCTCAGAGTACTGTTCATCAAGTAGTCGCGAGAATTATCGGCGGTACGTGTTGGTCGGGGTTGTTACTTTGGGGTACGTTTGCAAATCTAGGTTGACCAGCGGTGGGCTGATCATCCACGTTGGTGTGATTGTATTAAGAATTCGAAAAGAGAATGAAGGCTTGATTGCTTTGCGGCTGATGTTCAGCGAGGTCAGTAAGTTGTTCACAAGTAGAGAAAAGGGTGGGCATGTTCTTATTAGCCGCAAAGTGGCGTTTATCGAGAATGTTGGTGACGTCACTGAGTGCTGGGCTATTGATGTAGCTCCTTGTCTTGAAATAGTACTGTAGTGATAGTTTGTCTCTCCGGAGCGGAAGAGGAAGCTCGTTAGCAAGCACGTTCAGGGATTCGATGGGTGTGGAACGGAACGCACCGGTTGTGATACGCAGGACATTATTTACGATGATGGAGAGGTTCAAGGATGGTTTCGGCTCTTGAACCGTAAACAATTGTCACATAGTCAATGCGCGAGTGTATTATTGTTCTGGATGACGTCATGCCGGTGTGCATATCAGCTCCGAATTTCAAGGATGTTACAGAGAGGATAAGTCCGGCTAAATTTTTTTAGCGAGTCTCCAGGGCTGTAATATGAGATCGTCATGTGAGTTTAGGGTCCCACACAAGACCGAGGAATTTTATTGATTCCTCGTATACCAACGGAGTGTTGTTCAGCGTTAGGGCTGGTTTTAGGTGTAAGCCGGGCACATGAGTAAAGTGCATGCTTTTCGTTTTGGAGGGCGTGAATCGGAATCCGTTTAAGGAGGCCCAGTTCCCGGCTCTGTTTAGACATTTCTGGAGTTCCTGTTGAATTGCTAAGCGGATAGGGTGCCTGTAGCTTATTTGTAAGTCGTCAACGTATAGTGATGAAATCAATCTTTCGTCGCGCGGGACAATGTCTGCTATCTGGTCGATTTTGACTGTGAAACGAGTGACAGAGGACGCTTATTTGGGGGACGCCCATTTCTTGCGGATAGGATGGTGACAGGATGTCGCCGGCCTTAACCCCGCAGGTGCAATTTTTCAAGAATTGGTGAATGTAGAAGTAGTAGTTGGTTCTGTTTTCCCCCGGAGTGTCAACGCAAAGTTAATGCAGATTCCCCCATAAGGACAAATAAAGAGTGGCAAAGTAGGTGCAGCGTAGATTACGAGTAGGTTCAACGCAGATTCAGAGTTTGTTCAACGTAGGTTCCGAGTAGGTTTAACGTAGATACAGAGTAGGTTTAACGTAGATACAGAGTAAGTTTAACATAAATATTGAGTAGGTTTAACGTAAATACAGAGTTGGTTTACCATAGATACTGAGTAGGTTTAACGTAGATACAGAGTAGGGTCACCGCAGATACCGAGTAGGTTTAACGTAGATACCGAGTAGGTCTCAGCACTGCTAGTAATCATGTGGAATGTGATAACAAAATTTTCACTCAAGCATTTTGGGGTAGGAGTGGGGTGGCAGAGGTGTCTCGGGTCCCTAAAGAGCCGGCAAATCCCGAAGGGCCCCCCCAAGTGCCCCGGGTCCCCCGAGCTCCCCGGGTCCCCTCGTCTCAGCTCATATCAGCTTGTCTCGAATCATTTAGGCTAGTCTCTGCTCGTCGCTACCCACTCGACTAGCCTCGACATGTTTAGACTGATCTCAACGCACCTCGACCAGCCTCGACGCGACCCTCGCCTTCTGCGACAGTAATCCATGGACTGGAACGGTTAATAGTTCTACTCAAGCATTCCACATATACACATTTTTCTGTGTATGGGGAGGGGACACAGGGGTCCCAGGGTTCAGAGGGGCCTCAAACGTGTCCTAAAATTTCTCAAGGGGATCCCAAAAGGTTTCAAGGGTGTTCCAAAGAGCCCCGGAAGGGTCTAAGTGGGTCCTCCCAAGTCCTTCTGGTCTTCCAAGTCCCCCAGGCTCCCGAAACCCCCGGCTCCATCAAGTCCCTCCACTCCCGGGTCACCTAGTCTCAGCCAGCCTCTGTTCGTCTCGATTCATCGCCTTGCCTCGTCCCCTCCACTCACAGTGCCATTCAAGACTTTCACTCTCTAAGATCAACAGCAACATCAATTCACCTTATAGACATCAAAACGTCTAGCTGTGCTCTGACATTTATCAGGTGTCCGGGAGAGTGCAAATTCTCCCACCGTAGTAGGATGGTCTAGACTAACACTCCACATAGTCCACCTAGGGCCCTGCGGGCGTTTAACGATACATATTTCAATAACCAAAAATACGTTCGTATACGCCCTGTGCTGAATAGCTACTGAGAACCCCCTACATAGTACAGGCTGGTCCCTAGTTGGTGCTGGGACCTTAAACCGCACGTTTGCTTGCATTGTTTAATATGATGTAAATTAAAGTAAACTCGGTAATGCCGGTCAAGAGGCCTCTAAAGTTACCTCCCTGGCCCCTGGCGCGAACCAGGGGGCCGATAGGGAGTAAGAAGAAACTCCATTTAAGAGAGACCCGCATCCCCTCCAGAGCACCGAAGACCAAGAATCCAACGGCCAAGAACATCAGCCTCGCCAAGATGACCAGCGCCACCTCGGTAGAAGACGACGGAGGGACGGTCGCATAGACCAGTTGACCAAAAAAGACCGCCCTACGGGGGAGTCTGCATTAACTTCACGTTGGGACTCCGGTGGAACATGGACGCAAATAATAAATAAAATAAAAAAATTACCAAAAACGTCCAGGAAATATTGAATCTGCTGAGCCAAGCGACCGGCCTCTCTCAAAAGGAAGCAGAAGTTTTCGCCGCAGAACCCCGCACAATTGACGACGTCTAACGAGACTCGAGGGTCATCTCAAGATCATTTTCCTCTATATCCACGAACTAGTAAAAAACAAACCAGCTAGAGAACCCGCAACTTACACAAATACCTCCACCTATACGTATGACGACAACTTCGACGACTCTTCACCTCACCAAACTCCCAACCAAGCTCCAAGGGCTGCAAGGGGGAAGCAACACATGCCATTCAATGAGCACAACTTGTTCAACAATAGTCCTACCTTTCCAGAACACTTGAAGATCCCGTTCGACGCCAGCGACAGACCGGATATTTGTCCATACACTCTGCGAAAAGAGCTAGGCTCTTTCACTGGCCGCCCAGTCATGAGCGTCACCACCAGCAGCGACGAATGCTTTGCCATCAGAGTAGACGCAAAACTTCAAAGTGACACGATTTTCTCCAAAAACAGACTCTGTGGAAAGCTATGCAAAATAGAGCCACACCAGATTTTCTCTACAAGTTCAGGTTTGATCTACGTTGAGGATATCCCGAAGGAGGAAATCGAGGAGTACATCACTGGACTCGTTCAATACGAGGACTGTGTTGTCGAAGCAAAGGTCGCACCGAAGATCACACCAAAAAGAGAGATTACCACAGCCCTGATACTAAAATTGAACTGCCCAACTGGTAATGACGCCAAAATAAAATAAAATCGAATCAACTGCCCAACTCCACCAAAATATCTGGACATTCCTTTCTGCGACACCAAAACCTAGGTTACATCATTTGAGAGACGTCCGATGCGATGTCATAAATTCCAGAAATACGGACACACGAGAGGAAACTGTAACGGTAAGCAAAGATGCTCATATTGCTCCCAGGACGACCACGACAAATGGTCGTCCTGGGAGCAAGTAGACGGACACCCCACCGGACACAGAGACTGCCCAGAAGAGGAGAGGGAGAGAGCGATCCTCCAATACCAGATAGATGCGCTCTTACCAAAATGACCCTCCTACCCGGGAGAGAAGATCGGCACCATTTCGCACCCACTTCCTCATAACTTTCAACGAAAGTGGTGCAAACAAAGTTGCCTTTTCAGCTACTCCATTTATAATGATGAAGTCACTTACCGAGCAACTAGGAGGAAAACCAAAAGAAATACAACGACAGGGAAAGAAATATCTGGCCTACGTCACAGAGCATGAGCAAAGCAACTCTTTACAAAAGATTACCCACATAAACATACAACTCCCGTTACACTCCTACAACAGACCTCAGTGCTTTCTCTGAAGGTCTAGCTGAAGACTACGGAGTTACCGAAGTCCGTCAAGCAACATGGCTAAATCACGTAACGCAAGTTCTACTGCATACAAAATTACCTTTCCGGGACACGACGCACAAGAATTCATTGTAATCCCGGGTGAATAAGGAAGAACCAAAACCTACCCAGTAGCAACATGGCCCCAAATGTGCAAAAAATGCTTTGAATACGGCCACGTCATCGCATACTGCCAACCACACACAAACCAACGCTGCAAGAAATGCGCAGGCGAGCACGACAGAAAAAACTGCACAGTCCGCCACCCTAAATGCTACCACTGTTCATGCTACCATGAGGCAGGCGATCGCGACTGCCCAGTACACATGGACCAAAGGAAATAACAATCACATAAAATGAACGCAGAGTTACACGGAAACAAGCTATCCAAATCTGGGAAGACGAAAACCCAAACAGTCTCAATTATGCCAAAGCAGTCAAATCAACAAGCCAATCAAACTCCCCCGACGACATCCACACATCATCAGAACAACATCGTAACAGGAATTGTGTCTTAACGCTCCCGTGCCACATAATAACTGAGAACCCCCTATATAGCACAGGCTGGTCCCTAGTTTGTGCTGGGACCTTAAACCGCATGTTTGATTGCATTATCTATATTAATCTAAATTAAAGTAAACTCGGTAAAGCCGGTCAAGAGGCCTCTAAAGTTAACTCCCTGGCCCCTGGCGCGAACCAGGGGGCCGATGGGGAGTCGGAAGAAACTCCATTCGGGAGGGACCAGCATCCCCTCCAGAACACCGGAGACCAAGACTACATCTGCCAAGAACATCAGCCTCGCCAAGATGACCAGCACCACCTCGGAGGACGACGACCGGAGAGACGGCCGCATCGACGAGCTGACCAAGAACGTTCAGGAAATACTAAACCTGCTGAGTCAAGCGACCGGCCTCTCTGAACAGAAAGCAGAAGTCCTCGCCGCAGAACCAAGCACAATTGACGATCGTCTAACGAGACTCGAGGGTCATGTCAAGA
>SDVV010005727.1:0-18987 GCA_016164225.1 Gammarus roeselii | reverse complement strand
GGGGAGGGGGGGCCGGCCATTATGACGCGGCGGGGGTAAACCAGTGAAAACTGTCGGGCCCTGCTGCTGACGACGGATCCTCGGACTGCACTCGGGACCCAGAGTGTAAGTTGAGGGGCTACCGGCCGGACCCTTTAGCACAAAAGGGCTAAGTTGTGTGAGTGTGAGCGTATGAGGGTGTAAGTGCGTCTTGCCGTCGGCCACCCCCCTTTCTGAGCAACGTCAAAATCAACCATTCACAACCATTCTCTACTCACGCCTGTTCATTGCACGCTCTCTCGCTACTTCCACATTCATGTCTCTCCTCCCTAACGCCTGCTTCACACCATCCACCCACACAAACTTCGGTCTACCTCTAGACCTGCGACCACTCGCTCCCGCATTCATCACCCTTCTTACCACTCTCCCTTCATCCATCCTCTCCATGTGCCCGAACCATCTCAGAACACGCGAATCCACTCTGTTCTCCAACTTCTTCACCATCCAGGTTCTGTGTTGAACCACGTCGTTGGTGACCCGGTCTCTCGGCGGTACTCCAGCCATGCTCCTCAAACATTTCATCTCGAATACATTCAACCTTCTTCTCTCCTCTGCTCTCACCCCCCCAAGTCTCAGCTCCGTAGAGCATAGTTGGGACAACAACACCCTCATACAGCCCTCTCATTGCATCCATCCCCAACGTCCTACAGCTCATTACACTCTTCAGTGTACCTTACACTTTACACCCCTCCCTCACTCGCGCCTTCACTTCAGTTTCCACTAGCTCAGTTATCTCCACATTGTAGCCCAGATACTTGAAACACTGAACTTCCTCCAAGAGTTCTCCATTTAGGGAAACACTAGTTTTGCTCTATCGACAGTCCTCGAGCATCTCATTTCTTTACTCCTACCACGTTCACTCGAAGCTTCCTCCCCTCACACACTCAACCAAACTCAGACACTAGCCTACATAGCTTCTCTTCTGAATCCGCAACCAGGGCCGTATCATCAGCAAATAACAACTGGCTCAACTGCCAACTCCGCCCATTCGCTTCCCACAGTTCCAAGCCACGACTTAGCACTTTCGCGTTCACCTCCCTGACCACTCCATCCATATAGAGGTTGAACAGCCAGGGAAACATCACGCAGCCTTGTCTCAGTCCCACTTTCACTGTGAACCAATCACTCACCTCGCTTCCCACTATGACACATGCTCGGCTGCCAGCATAAAAACTCTGCACCGCTTTCAACAAATGTCCCCCCACTCCATACAAACGCAACACCCTCCACAGCGCTCCCCTGTCAATCCTGTCGTATACCTTCTCCAGATCCATGAAGGCCCAGAACACATCCTTTCCTTTGGCAAGTTACTTCTCACAAACCTGTCTCACTGCAAAAATCTGATCGGTACACCCCATACCAATCCTAAAGCCACACTGTTCCTCTCCAGTGGCGCAGTCCGTACTGTCTCTAATCCTTTTGATCAGCACTCTCCCGTACAACTTAGCAACCACACATATCAGACTAATACCTCTCGAGTTGCAGCATTCATTTTTATCTCCTTTGCTCTTAATTAGCGGAACAATGCAGGCACTGCGCCACTCAATCGGTACCCCGCCTGCCACAAAACACAAGTTCATCAACCTCACCAAATATTCGACAATTGTTACTCCACCCTTCTTCAGGCACTCGGTCGCAACGTCATCCAAAGCAGGGGCTTTTCCTGCTTTCATCACATCCACCGCCCCTGCACCTCTTCCCTGGTAATGTCCGCCACAAGTCTTTCTCCCAAAACTGGCATCTGAGCACCACCACCCACAGAAACAATGTCAGCCTCTCTGCCATCCTCGATATTCAACAACTCATCAAAATTCTCGGCCCACCTCTTCCGTACATCACCACTTTCCAGCAACAACTGGCCATTTTCATTTTTCACCACCCGGTCTCTCCCTTTCTCACCCTCTTCACCTCTTTCCAGAACATCTTTTTGTTCTTCTCAAAATTCTGGCACAACCGTCTGCCCCACCGGGCATCAGCGTCTCTTCTAGCTCTCCTCACCACCCGCTTCACCTCGCTTCTCCTCTCTTTGTAGCTTTCATAAGCCACCACCGACTTCACCTGCAACCACTCCTCAAAGGCTCCTCTTTTCCGTGCCACCGCCAGTTTGACCTCCTCGTTCCACCACTCGCAACCTTTCCTTGTGCGCCCGCCCACACGGCGTGCACCACACACCTTCTTCGCACATCTCAGCAACGCATCGCTTAATGCCTCCCATTCTTCCTCCACATCTCTCAAGTCCTGTCCTCTCACGTTGTTATATTCTTCCCTCAACGCCTGCTGGAACTCCTCGGCTCTACATCTCATATTGAGTCCACTCACTTTCACTACCTCTCTTCCTCCTCCCACTCATTTGTTGCCCTTCCACTTCTGCTCCACTCTTAACCTACCTTCCACCAGCAGATGGTCAGACACTCCTCCACCCTCCCCTCTCAACACCCGCACATCCAACAGCACAAAATCAATCAGTGCTCTCTCCACCACTGCACCATGGGCCATTCTTACCCATGTGTACTTGTAGTTATTTCGCTTCTTGAACAAACTGTTGCCGACCACTAACTCCTGCTCCATACACAGATATATCAGGTTTTCTCCACTGTCATTTCTACCGGGAACGCCATACCTTCCTATCACATTCTCCACCACTACATCTCTAACTCTCGCATTAAGGTCACCCAGTACAGCTACATTGAAATGACCTCCAAAAGTCTCAATACACTCACTCAGGTCAGTCCAGAATTGCTCCCTCTCCTCTTCACTCCTCATGCTGCCAGGTCCGCACTCACAAATACCCGGCTACGGGGTGCCCTTTTAGTCGCCTTCTACGACACGCGGTGGATACGGTAGCAAGATTCTAACTCCCCGGCTACAAGGCAGAAAAAATATATGCCCACCGTTTTCCCTACGTGTGGACAACCTGCTGACCTCGCTAAGCATCAATCGTAAAGCTATTAAGCCTTCATTTTCCTACCGAATCCTTCAAATTAACACACCAACATGGATGATCAACCCACCACCGGTCAACCTAGACCTGCAAATGTACCCTAAAGCAAGTACTCCAACCAACGCGTACCCACAGGAATTCCTAAGACTACTCGAGGAAGAACATTTAGAGCACCGCCATATGTACACTGACGGCTCCAAAACCGCGGACGGAGTGGGAGCCGCCGCTGTGTGCGGGGACACCCCACTCTCGGCCACCCTCCCACAAGAGGCCTCCGTGTTCTCTGCTGAGCTTCGCGCACTCGAAATAGCCATCTCTCTTGCAAAAACACATCGCTTCCCCAAATACGTCGTATTCTCAGACAGTCTGAGTATCCTCACCCAGCTTGAAACACTGCACTACGAACATCCAGTTCTGCGTAAAATGCAGCACGATCTCTTTGTGATGACCGAGACGGGTCAGGCAGTGGAATTCTGCTGGATCCCCGGGCACGCGGGAATTAGAGGAAACGAGCTTGCGGGCTCACTTTCTAAACTGGCATCTACTCACCAAGAACAATTTTTTGCAATATATTACCGGGTCTGGTTTCCTATCATCCACTCCCATGTAACATCCCGATGGGATGAAATGCGGCAACAGAGTGGACAAAAAAAGCTTTCAGTCAAACCCTCAGTCTGAGATTGGGAAACAAAGTTCACCAACAGAAAAGACCAAGTGTTCATCAACCGCCAGTTCACGGGACACACGTGGATTACTTTCAACCACCTAATGGATGTTGACATGGGACCAAACGCACCACCTTGCCCCTGTTGTCACCAAGTTGCTATCAGCGTGAAACACTTACTGATGGATTGCAACGCACTCACGGCCGCCCGACGAGCGTTCTTAAATTCCCCGTGCAACATGGAAAGCCTACTCTCTGACCCAACCTACTGGAAAAAGCTTATCGCTTTCGGAAAACACACCGGACTATACGAACTTGCGAACTAACCTGGAGCAATGATGGTCGCGCCCTACGGGGGAGCCTATTATGACTTACGTTGAGGCTCCGGTGGAAATGAGGCTCAAATCAAATTTACAACGAGAAATTTAGATTATTTATTAAACATTCAAGTATTTTGCCAATGCAAATCTTTCTCTCCCTGCAATTCAGAAACATTTCCCTATTTACTGCACTTCGGTCATCACTTTACTAGCAGAAAAACTGTCATTGATGGGGTTTTATGCGAATAGAATGTCCTGTCAACGTTTAATTATTCCATTACACTGTCACCGTGCTAACATCAGAAGGTTACTAAAAGAGAACTAGTCTTAGGATCCTTTGATTTGGACCAACACACTCAAAATCGCTTTATTTATATGGTCTTCCTCTTCAGGTTGAAGGATGAAAGCACGTTTATTCCGAATTCATTTATACAAATATTTTGAAAAGGGTGAAAAGTTTAGTTTCTTGTAATAGCCTTAAGACTTAAGAATAGCCTTAAGGCAACTCGAGATTGAAGAACATCAACTTTGCCAGCCAATAACATTTCTTCCTGTTCTTTTTCAAGCGCCTCGAGGATCGGCGGTCTCGGGTAACTAAGGCACTTGACTTTGCTTGGCTGCTTCTTGACTGAGGCAATGAAATTAGCTGTTTGTTTAATTAGACACTTGCTTGGCTGACTATTGATTAGTCACTTGCTTGACGGCCTCTTGATCAGGCATTCATCTTGACTGTCTCTTGATTAGGCATTTCGCTTGGCTGTCTCTTGACTGTGGCACTGAGCTGGACGGTCTCTTGGTTGAGACACCGAGCTGGCGAGCTGGACGGTGTCTTGACTGAGGCAATGAGCTGGACAGTCTCTTGACTTAGGCACTGAGCTAGACGGTTTCATTGACTGATGTATCGAGCTGGACGGTCTCTTAACTGTGGCACCGAGCTAGATGGTCTCTTGACTGAGGCATCGAGCTGGACGGTCTCTTGACTGAGGCATCGAGCTGGACGGTCTGTTGACTGAGGCGCCGAGCTGGATGATCTCATGACTGAGGCATCAAGCTGAACGATCTCTTGTCTGAGTCATCGAGCTGGACGGTCACTTTACTGAGGCACCGAGCTGGACTGAATATAGATGCAGCTTTCTACAGGAGTTCAACTGTTTCCATGACCAGAGTTTATTGAAATATTCACTAGAGATTAGATTTAACGCACTCTTCACTCCATCCCTCCATCCACACCTCAGTCACAGTCTGAAGATTTGAGTGTCAAGGCTTTCAAATGCATCAAATTTTCACTAAACTTTATTCCAGGTTACAGGCTGCTTCAATTAGTAATGCCCTTAACTTGATCCCAGGTTACAGAGCTGTTTCTATTAGTAATACACTTAACTTGATCCCAGGTTACAGAGCTGCTTTTGTTAGTAACCCTTAACTTAATCCCATGTTACAGAGCTGCTTCCATTTGGAATGCAGTTAACTTGATCCCAGGTTACTGAGCTGCTTCTATTAGGAATGCACTTAACTTGATCCCAGGTTACAGAGCTGCTTCTATTAGTAATATACATAACTTGATCCCAGGTTACAGAGCTGCTTTTATAGTAATACACTTAAATTAATCCCAGGTTACAGAGCTGCTTCTACTAGTCATACACTTAACATGATCCCATGTTACAGAGCTACTTCTATTAGTAATACACCTAACTTGATCCCATGTTACAGAGCTGCTTCTATTAGTGATACACGAATCTCTGACAAGTATGTCACTTCAACTGCGCACTGGACTTGGTTGTCTCTGATTTAAGCAACGCTTCCTGTACATTTTATACTCATCTGATTATAAGTAACGAAGTCGCTTCTTTTACTCCTTTTCTCTCTGAACTCTTCGGTGATTTTTAATGCTGACGTCTAAGACAGCAGTACTTCAAAGGGACCAGTGCGAGGAAATAAACTGGTTATATATTAGTGAACGTGACTCTAGCATTACGCAACCGCCTTGCTAACGGTCCGCGTTCATATCAGCAGCATAATCTACTCTCGCAAGTATCGTTCTGCTTGTGAATGTATTCTTGGTCGTTGTTGCTTTGTTTCCTACTGTCTGGCTAGTAACCCTAGTCTCTCAACTCACCTAAATATAGTGTTGACGGCTCTTACTTAATTTGATGAAGTTTCTAGATCATAGTTATAAGGTTATTTGAAGACCTTGCTTCGTTTCTACGGCTATAGTAATCTCGTCCACTCTAATCCACACTCAACAAATCTAACCTTTTCGGATGTTCCCCCCAGATCATGACGAGCGGCGTTACAGGCGGCTACCAGCGTGTCCTTCTTTCTGAGAAGGACAACATTGCCATGCCTAAGGCTCTAGCCGCACACGGGCCCCACCTGTATTTCTTGGACTCTGTGTACGAGAAGGTGGCACGCATCGACCTGCCCGACGGCACCAATCCTCAGAAGCTCATGGACAATATCCAAGACCTAAGTACACTCGCCATCTTCCAGAAGCGGCCGGTGATGACTTCTCACCCCTGCACAGTTGGTAACGGTGGCTGCAAACACATCTGCATTCCAAAAATCCAGAACAGCCGCGTGTGCCGGTGCTCCACGGGTTACCAGCCAGACGAGGAGACCAACTGCAAACCCTACAAGAGCTTCGCCATCGTGTCGCAGCTGGATATCGTAAGAGGTTACAGCCTGGAGGAGGCGGCCGAGGCCATGACGCCCATTGCCGGTCCTGGTCACAATGTCCTGCACGTCGACTTCCACTACGCCAAGAACTTCATCTACTGGATTGAGTTCAACCTTATCGGCCTGAACGGCATCTACCGATCCAACCCCAACGGCAGCAACTTGGAGCCTGTCATCTCGCACGGTATTGGCTCTAACGGCATCCGCGGCCTTGCCATTGACTGGATCGCCAACAACATGTACTTCACGAACGTGTTCCCGCACGAGACCCACGTCGAAGTGTCCTGGCTGGACGGGACAAATAGGAAGGTGCTGCAGAGACTCACGAAAGACGCCCCCAGGGAGCTGGTAGTGAACCCCATCAAGAGGTGAGAAAGAGCCACGACTGGATTGGTGTGTTTGCTGGCACTCTAGATCAGATTAAAGTGACCAGGGCTGCTAGAAAAGCAAAGCCGGTGCACTACAAATGTCAAAGCATAATTTAGGTTAGGACGTTTTATTTTTTCCTTCATACAATTACTGTTGGCGTGCGTGAGGTTCCCTGCCTCGGGGCAGAACTCATGCTTAGGATCCCCTTTTCATTATTATAGTACAAAGGTGAAATAAAATTTTGTTATATCAACTGATAATGGCCGACGCCAATGCACACCTCGCACTCCTTTATTCACACACACAGATAACAATCCTTAGCCTTTTAGCTCTTCAAGATCCAACCTGGATACCGCATCACACACTTCGGGTCAGGACTGAGTGTCAGCAACAGGACGCGACAGTTTTCGCTGGTTTACCCTGCTCCGTCATAATTAGCGGGCCGTTCCCACGCATGACCATCCCCCTTCAAGACGTCAAGGGCGGGAAATGGCATCAGAGCCGCTTCCGAACTCATCCAATCACAACCATTCTCCACTCACGCCTCTCAATGGCACGCTCTCTCGCCAACTATACACTGATGTCTCTCCTCCCTAACGCCTGCTTCACGCTATCTATCCAACCATTTTTGGTCTACCTTTAGGCCTCACCATGAGTCCGAACCACCTCAGCATACGTGAATCTACTCAGTCTTCCAACATCCTCTCCATCCCCTTTCTAATTCGAACAACCGCCATGCCTCTCTAACATTTCGTCGCTAAATCATTCTGCCTTCTTCTTCTGCTCTCAGAAACGGGCAGAATTAACTGAAAAGCTCTGCTCAGATGCAAATGCCGCAATAAAATACATTGAAAATTAAATTTTTGGCTTTAAATTGTACCAATCATTGGTGCAATTGGGCGCAATTTTTTCGGCCAATCGAATAATTTCCCGCTTCTTTCTCTTTCCAGGTACCTCTACTGGATCGATTACGGTCAGTTCCCAGTGATCGGGAAGGCCTTCCTAGACGGGTCCATGTGGCAGCCTATCGTCACGTCAGGCGTGAGCAACCCCAGAGATATCACCATCGACATGTTCACACACGATGTCTACTGGGTCGACTCTCGTCTCGACACCATCAGCAAGGTTTGTGTCTGTTCGAACAAGGTTCGTGCCTGTTCGAGCACAGTTCTTGTCTACTTGAACAAGATTCGTGTCTGTTCAAAGAAAGGTCGTGTCTGTTTGAACAAGATTCGTGTATGTTCGAACAAGGTTCGCGTCTGTTCGAAGAAGGTTCGCATGTGTTCGAACAATGTTTGAGTCTGTTCAAACTATGTTCATGTCTGTTTGATAAGCTTAGTGTTTGCTCGAACAAGGATCGTGTCTGTTTGAACAAAGTTCGTGTCTGTTCGAACAAGGTTCGTGTCTGCTCAAACTTGGTTTGCTTCTGTTCGAACTATGGTTGAGTCTGTTCGAACAATGTTCGTGTCTGCTTGATAAGGTTCTTGTCTGCTCTAACAAAGTTAGTGTCTGCTCGAACAAGGATCGTGTCTGTTTGAACAAAGTTCGTGTCTGTTTGAACAAGGTTCGTGTCTGTTCGAGCAAGGTTCATGACGACGCGAGCTAGGTTGTGTCTTTGAACAAAATTCGTGTCTGTTTGAACAAGGTTTGTGTTTGTTCGAACAATGTTAGTGTCTGTTCGAACAAGATATGTGTCAGTTCAAACAATGTTTGTGTTTGTTCGAGCAAGATTTGTGTGAGCTCGAACAAGGTTTGTGTTTGTGTTTGAATTAGGTTTGTGTCTTTTTGAACAAGGTTTGTGCCTGTTTGAACAAGATTTGTGTCGGTTCGAACATGATTCGTGTCAGTTCGAACAAGGTTTGTGTCAGTTCGAACTCTGCTTACTAATATTAAAGTTGGTTTCTAGTATGGTAAATCGGCCTGGGACGGGCAGAAGAGTCTATCATTGGAATACATCAAACGTGCAGTCCCACTAACCCATTTAACGTTCCACACTGCTACTCGAGTACAGTCCGCCTTTTGACCAAATCAAAGCTGGCTTTCGAAGTACTAGACTTCGTCTCACAGAGTGAACGTAATTGAGATTTTTCATAGACTAGACGAATGCTTTCAGAACGTCCTTATATCATTCGGAATCTAAATTATAGATTTTTCGCTACTTTCTTGACAGCACTACGTTTGGAAAAGTTTGTCAATGATGAATTTAAATTTGCTAGCTTGCAGCACAATTTTTTCACTTCAGCACCAAAAATAAATCCAAACATTTTTTGCCTTCTGAGATGATAAAAGGTTCCCATTTCAGGCTTTTTGTCTCATGTTTTTCGGGTTGGTTTAGTATTTCCGTCTCGTAGTCTTCAATTCGTGTTTTTATCCACCCTCACAGATTAGCTACAGTGGCGGTAACCGGCAACTCATCCGCCGCGACCTGCCAAGCCCCATGGGCCTGGCCCTTTTCAACGGTTCTGTCTACTGGCTCGACCGTAACCTGGGCACCATCTTCAAGGCCTCCAAGTATCCCGGTAACGAGACACAAGCTGTGCGTTTCAAAAGCAATCTCAAGAGTTTAAGAGACATCTCTATCTTCGATGCAGTGAACCAACCCACGAAGGTAAGGCTTCTCTAGTAAGGTCAAATGTCTACACTAAAATTATCATAAACATAAACCTTTGCTTATTTCGATTGTTTTTACATCAAATAGCTTGTATGCTATTTATTTGGTGGAGATCGTAATTAGCGTTGTATTTAACGTCGCCGATATTTGTTACTAATGGCGTTTCTGTGGTTTTTCTTCCCTTAAACGACCCGAAAGACTCGTCCCATTATTGTTGACCACGTGTCGTAGGACGTTTTGAGGACTTTCGTGTGAATTTTTCATCACATTTCTTCGGTCTTCTCCTACCAGGCGGACACTCCGTGCGCTCGTCTCGGCAACGGCGGCTGCGAGCAGCTTTGCTTTTCTTTCCCCATCGACGCACCCAACACGACTCGCCTCAAGTGTGCCTGCGCGTCCGGTGTGCTTGCTGAAAACCAGCGCAAGTGTGAGGATGCCAAGGAGTACATCATTTTCACGACGAGAACCGAGATCCGCAGTCTATCGCTCACACCCAAGAGCACGACGGTGCCCTTCAAGACCATCGACGGGCTCATCAACGTTGTAGGGGTCGACTTTGACTATGAGGACAAGAAGTTAGTTTACACCCAGATCCGACCAGACACCAAGATCACTCTGCTCTCCAGTGAGTCACCCTCAGCAGAAAGCATGGAAACCATTCTGGACCAAGGAATTAACCCCGATGGTGTAGCGTTTGATTGGGTGTCTCAGAAGATCTACTGGACCGACTCAGCCAACAGTAGCATCTACGCCATGAACATGGACGGTTCGGACATTGTGATGATCATCCAAGTGGGAAGGCCAAGAGCTATCGTCCTCGATCCTTGCAGAGGGTCAGTTGATTAGAATAGATCTATCATAGTCGATCCTTGCAGAGGGTTGATTAGCCTAGATCTATCGTCGTAGATCCTTGCAGAGGGGGGGAGGCTTGATTAGGTAGATTATTTTAGTGTGACCAAGCTTTCTAGTGCACAGGAGTCAATGTCCTTTGAGACTTGATTAGCCAAGAGCTATCGTCGTTGATCTTTGCAGAGCGGTAGTTGATTAGCATGCTTCTATCGTCGTAGATCCTTGCAGAGGAAGACTTGATTCGCCTAAATCAATCATCGTTGATTCTTTTAGAGGAGGAGATTGATTTTTTATTTCCATTTTTGATGTACTAAGTCTGATTTCTCTCACGCCTTTCGTATACAATTAATCATAATTCAGCCTAATTAAGATATATTAACGCTATCGTTGTACAGGTACAGACGCTTGGCCGAATCCCCCAGAAGGGGGTGGCCGACGGCAAGACACAGACGCATCACATACCAATCTCATTCATTCAAATACACACTTCAGGTCCGGACTGAGGTTCCAGATCAGTGTCAGCAGCAAGGCCCGACAGCTTTCACTGGTTTACCCGTGCTGCGTCGCGATTGCCAGGCTTTTTCCCACCCAGGTACATTCCGCTTCTCAAGAAAATACCTAGACGGGAAAGCGCATCAGGGCTCGCTACCTCCACCCTGATATCTCTTGTCTAATAACTCCATTTAGGCGTGCACTGATTCCGCTCGCATCGTCATTAGTCGAACATCTCATTACTTTATTTTTAACCACACTAACTCAATATACTAAATATAATTTGTTTCCAACGATTTTCTCTAACTGCTTACGATATTTTTTGTTGGAAGAAGTTGTCTTTTCCGCTACAAACCTTATCAAGCTGTGTTCTTGTGTCCTATCCAGCCACATGTACTTCACGGACTGGGGCCGCTTCGGACACTCCGGCAAGATCTACCGAGCGTCGATGGCGGGATCCTACCGCGAGGAGGTCATCTCCACAGACCTGTCCCAGCCGAGTGGTCTCGCTATCGACTACGAGGAGGAGATGCTCTACTGGACCGACGCCGTCAAGGAGAAGATTGAGAGAAGCTTCCTCAACGGCACCAAGAGAGAGGTGCGGCTACTGGTCCTGCGAGTCTAACAAGACCTGTGATTTTTAGGCAGCATTCAACGAATTGTTGACATTCAAATTGAAGAACGCGCAATTTTCGGTTGAAACTGTTTACTGAAAAGTTGATCCTTCCTGATTATTATAGTTTTTGTATTTATGAACCATATACGAAATAGAGTTGTTGTATTTCTAGCTTGTGACGGACTAATACTGATGGGCTTCATATGCCTTGATGCTGACAAACATTTTTAATATCTGCCATGATTTTACGAACTATTTTATTATCATCATCGGCTTGGTGCATAATATTTTGTACTCACGTTCTGAAAAATTTGCTGTGTACCTCACGTCAGCATTGACAATGTCAGTTCATAGCGTCAAATCGCCTGCCTATTTTGACACAACCTTCAGTGCATTTTTTTTTCCTCTACCCATCAAAAAATCAGGAGTGGTCATCATCGGCCAAACTTTCAACCGCGGTTGACTAACGATGTTCCACCCTAATTATAATATGTGTAACGTTTACTTGGTTATGATCTCTATTGTCTTGTTTATTTATTCCAGCTGTTGGTCTCAGCTACCATATACCCCTTTGCGATCACCGTGCACGGCACGCACATCTACTGGACAGATCTACAGCTGAGAGGCGTCTACCGTGCCAACAAGTACACGGGCAGCAACATGATCGAGATGGTGCGAAGGTTGGAAGAGTCTCCTCGAGACATCCACGTGTTCTCGGATTCAAGACAGAAATGCAACTTAAACCCGTGTCAAGTGAACAACGGAGGGTGCGCTCAGTCATGCCATCCCAGCACGGACAACAAGGTGAGGTGCTTAGGAGTAATACAGTCAACAAGGCGATGTTGCTAGAACTAACGGACAACAAGATGAAGTGTTTAGGAGTAATACAGTCAACAAGGCGATGTGATTAGAACTAACGGACAACAAGGTGAAGTGTTTAGGAGTAATACAGTCAACAAGGCGATGTTGCTAGAACTAACGGACAACAAGGTGAGGTGCTTAGGAGTAATACAGACAACAAGGCGATGTGGTTAGGACTAACACAAACAACAAGGTGAGGTCGTTATGAGTGACATGGACATCAAACAAGGTGAGATGGTTAGGAGTAGCACGGAAAATAATTTGAGGTGATGCGGAGTAACACGGTTGACGATAGGGGCACATAATTAAGGGCATGATGGAACGACAAGATGGTGGTGGCGTGGAGGTTATTAAGAGCGGTGCTGAAATACTACCTGATCAGATGGTTTTCAGCAGCACAGCCATGAAAGTGATATAACTAGATGCAAAGAAAAATATTGAAGACAATTAACGACAATGCGATGCCAAATACCATGCAACGAGGAAAATATCGACCCCTGCCGCGTCATGATGACTGGAGCCCCCCCCCTGTCCACGACCATCCCGTCTCTCAACGATATGCCTAGGGCGGGAAAGCACATCAGGGCAGCGTCAAAACTCATCCGTTCACAATCATTCTCCACTTACACCACGCTCTCTCGCTACCTCTACACTCACGTCTCTCCTTCCAAACTCCTGCTTCACACCATCCATCCACCCAATCTTCGGTCTCCCTCTAGGCTTACGTCCACTCGCCTCTGCTTACAACACCCTTTTCACCAAATCTCCTTTCATACATCCTCACAATGTGTCCGAACCATCTCAGAACACGCGGGTTAGTGTCTGTTTCCTTGCTAGATTTTATCAAGCGGAAAAATAAATCATCTGAGTACTCCATAAGTATACATAAATTTCGTAATCAATGCGTCTGGTTATCTGCGTGATCGAAAGTAAAAAAAAAATCATACACAGATGGTATTTTCTTCTTTTTAACAATCAATTTATGCATAGTCAATCTGACAGAGAGGCTGACATTGTTGATGTGGGTGGTGGTGCGTGGTTTGTGGAGAGAGACTTGGTGCGGACATTACTTGGGAAGAGGTGGAGGAGGCGGTGCGGGTGATGAAAGCAGGGAAAGTCCCTGGTTTGGATGACGTTGCATTTGAATGCCTGTCAGGTCGGATTTGGTGACAATACAGAGTCCATCACAGCGTGTAGGCAGTTTTAATACATATCATCCGCCAAATACAGGTTTCAAAGGATGTTGGTGTGTGGATGGGCCTATGTGAGTTGGGGGGCTCTAATATACGGAATGGTATTATTGTGCCGCCATAAGTCGGTGGTGGCTTATGAAAGCTACAAAGAAAGAAGAAGCGAGGTGAAGCGTGTGGTGAGGAGAGGCAAAAGGGACGCTGATGCCCGGTGGGGCAGACGGTTGTGCCAGAATTTTTAGGGGAACGAAAAGATGTTCTGGAAAGAGGTGAAGAGGGTGAGAAAGGGAGAGACCCGAAAGGAGGAAGTGGTGAAAGATGAAAATGGCCAGTTGTTGCTGGAAAGTGGTGATGTAAGGAAGAGGTTGGCCGAGTATTTTGATGAGCTGTTGAATGTCGAAGATGACAGAGAGGCTGACATTATTTCTGTGGGTGGTGGTGCTCGGATGCCAGTTTTGTGAGAAAGACTTGTGGCGGACATTACCATGGAAGAGGTGCAGGAGGCGGTGGACGGGATGAAAGCAGGGAAAGCCCCTGGTTTGGATGGCGTTGCGACCGAGGGCCTGAAGAAGGATGGAGTAACTATTGTCGAATGGTTGGTCAGGTTACTGAACTTCTGTTTTGTGGCAGACGTGGTACCGATTGAGTGGCGATGTGCCTGCATTGTTCTGCTACATAAGGGCAAAGGAGATAAAAATGAATGCTGCAACTCGAGAGGTATCAGTCTGTTATGTGTGGCTGGTAAGTTGTACAGGAGAGTGCTGATCAAAAGCATTAGAGACTGTACGGACTGCGCAATTGGAGAGGAACAGTGTGGCTTTAGGAGTTTTAGAGGGTGTACCGATCAGATTTTTGCAGTGAGACAGGTCTGAGAAGTACCTTGCCAAAAGGAAAGGATGTGTTCGGGGCCTTCATGAATCTGGAGAAGGCATACGACAGGATTGGCAGGGGAGCGCTGTGGAAGTTGTTGCGTTTGTATGGACTAGGCGGACATCTGTTGAAAGCGGTGCAAAGTTTCTATGCTGGAAACCGAGCATGTGTCAGAGTGGGAAGCGAGGTGAGTGATTGGTTCACAGTGAAAGTGGGACTGAGACAAGGCTGCGTGATGTCACCCTGGTTGTTCAACCTCTATATGGATGGAGTGGTCAGGGAGGTGGACGCGAGTGTGCTGGATCGTGGCTTGGAACTATTGAAAGCGAATGGGGGAGTTGGCAGTTGAGCCAGTTGCTATTTGCTGATGATACGGCCCTGGTTGCGGATTCAGAAGAGAAGCTATGTAGGCTAGTGTCGGAGTTTGGTAGAGTGTGTGAGTGGAGGAAGCTTCGAGTGAACGTGGGTAAGAGTTAAGTAATGAGATGCTCGAGGACTGTCGATGCGAGCAAAATTAGTGTCCTCTTAAATGGAGAGCTCTTGATGGAAGTTCAGTGTTTTAAGTATCTGGGCTCCCATGTGGAGATAACTCCACTAGTGGAAACTGAAGTGAAGGCGCGAGTGTAAAGTGTTGGGTGCACTAAAGAGTAATGAGCTGTAGGACGTTGGGGATGGAAGCAAAGAGAGGGCTGTATGAGGGTGTTGTTCCAACTGTGCTCTACGGAGCTAAGACTTGGAGGGTGAGAGCAGAGGAGAGATGAAGGTTGAATGTTTTCGAGATGAAATGTTTGAGGAGCATGGCTGGAGTAACACTGAGAGACCGGATCACCAACGATGTGGTTCGAATCAGAACAGCGATGGTGAAAAAGTTGGAGAACAGAGTGGATTCGCGTGTACTGAGATGGTTCGGGAGGATGGATGAAGGGAGACTGGTGAAAAGGGTGATGAATGCGGAGGCGAGTGGTCGCAGGCCTAGAGGTAGACCGGAGTTTGGGTGGATGGATGGTGTGAAGCAGGCGTTAGGACGTAGAAACATGAATGTGGAGGTGGCGAGAGAGCGTGCAATGAATAGGCGTGAGTGGAGAAAGGTTGATTTTGACGCTCCTCTAATGTGCTTTTCCGCCCTTGGCATCCCGTTGTCGGGATGGTCGTGGGTGGGGGGGGGCCGGCCATTATGACGCGGCGGGGGTAAACCAGTGAAAATTGTCGGGCCCTGCTGCTGACGACGAATCCTCGGACTGCACTCGTGACCCAGAATGTATGTTGCGGGGGTACCGGCTGGACCCTTTAGCACAAGAGGGCTAAGTTGTGTGAGTATGAGCGTATGAGGGTGTGAGGTGCGTCTTGCCGTCGGCCACCCCCCTTTCTGGTGGATGCGGCCTAGTGTCTGTATCTGTATAAGTATATACATAGATATGCACACATTTAAGATACATATGAGGATGGGTACACAAATATAAAGTACATTTGAGGATGGGCACACAAATTTCAAGTACATATGATGGGTCAGAACCTTATGGCGTTCGTCACATCGTGTGACCGAGTAAATGAACCCGTGAGTTACCGGTGGCGAACACCTCACTTTTAGCTGAGAATAAGTACCAGTCCTTTTAAAACATGACGCGTAACCGGATTAGTAACAGAGGATACTTGAAGTACTTAATAGATATGCGTGTTATCCAATGACACATAGCATTTGATCAGACATTGTTTCTATGACGTAGTTGGTTGATTATCTGCCTGATATGTTGGGTAGTATGGTTGTCTGCTTACGTGTGGGTGTGAGTTAGATTGCCTCGGTCATACATTCATTAGTGATCCTTGCCGGGCATATTCAAAGCGACGATGTGCGAGGAGATACCTGTCGTTATCCGGAACGTTAAATTACTCGCTTTGTGGGAATACGAAAGTAGTGATAATGAATCTCATAATATCTTTCACTAACGGGGTTCAAACAGATACAGACACTAGGCCGCATCCCCAATAAAGGGGGGTGGCCGACGCCAAGGCGCACCTCACACCCTCATACGCTCACACTCACACAAGAGCCGAAAAAAAAGTTGCGCTGAGAGGAGAGTGCGAAGTTAATAGTGACAGAGCACGCTGAGGTGAAATTGCAGGATTCTACAACAGTGCTGCCGTGTTTGAATTGGAAGTTACTTTTCATAAATTTCATTCTAATCCAGTACGGCCTTTTCTCTTGTCCTTGTTCAGGTGGAGTGCAAGTGCAACAACACAATGAAGCTGGTCAACGAAGGCAAGATGTGTGGTCCAAGTAACCACACGTGCCAGAGTAACAAATTCTATTGCGCCAATGGGAAGTGCATCTCGCGTCTCTGGGCGTGTGATGGTTCAGACGACTGTGGCGACAACAGTGACGAGGATAAGAACTACTGTAGTAAGTGGAAGAAAATGAAGTCCATGAAATTTCAAGACTCTTTGTTGACTTGTTTCAACTAGCTATCTGGCAGAAAATGTCGAAGTAATATCCAGGTACAGTTTTATGCGGTCTAAATACAACACAAAAATCATTACTCACTAAACAAAAATCATTGCTCATTATTTATTACGTAGAGATCAACAATTTTTTTTCCGATCCCAATTTAATGTTGTATGGGTTGTTTTTGCAACGCATCTAGACAATGTTTTAAATGAATTGTTCATCCATAATTTGTACAGGTTTTTAATACATTTGGTTCCTCTAAAAGGAGATGCAAGGACTAAACAACCACAAAATCGACACGTACTAGCTAAATATACTCTTGTTCCAGCCTATCAAACATGCTCGTTTGATTGATTGATTGTTTATTTATTTAAAAATACAGATACAAGAATACACATGGTCAAAATGGAGACATTCGTAAGAAAATCTTATAAAACATCCGCTGCCAAGCTAATAGAATCTTAAGGGCAAGGATAACAGTGTATAACATTGGGATATGCATGTTCTGATGAAGATGTCTAAAGTGGGATAAATTTGACATCAAAACAATATTCAACTAAATTAGTTGCATTTAAAGTGGGCCAGAATTTACAGCAATAAAACAAAGTTACCTTATTCGCATAAGGCAGGCTTGCTTCAACAACAAAATGAAGCTAGATTAGTCTCATACAATTGGAACAGCTAAACAACAAGAGTAACTTCCGAACTGAAGTGCGCTTAACAAATTGACAATTCAGGACTTCAATGACAGATAGGAGTCCCTCCACCTCAGAAGCTATTTACATCAAGAATATATACAAGCTAAATGGACCATCAATCCATTAGGATACTAAGAGACGACAATCAGTACGGTGATGAGAGACTGTACTCAGTAATGAGAGTCTTGGTACTAAGTAATGAGATAACACCATGCAATGAAAAAATTCAGGTGAGGGACTCAGTTGTCTGCGATCATAGGAGGGCAAACCAAAGCTCTCGATCCCCTGGACATTTCATCGTCGTTCAGTAATTTTGAATAACCGGAGGTCTGTACATTTTATTTATCATTTTTGGAGCATATTCGCAACTGCAAAGTAAGGCAATTCGTGCAGCACCTTAACACTCTGAAAAATCGCTCCTGATCTCTCCACCTCCAATCTGATGTTGGGGAGGTTAAGGCCAGGATTATGAGTGTCGGATGGATGGTTAGGGATTAATGGTTGTACGTTCTTAACGAATAAAAGTGGATAATTGTGTATAACATTGGGACCAAATTTCAAGATAGACAGACGATGAATATCAGTAAGTTTGAGTAATCCTAGCTCTTTATGCATTAAACCGGTTCTCATTAGGGTATGTGCTCGTCATCAAATTTGACATGCAACATCACCCGTAGAATCCTATTTAACAAAACCGCAACAGGTTTTAGCAGATTATCTGAGACCCCACCTCATAGTATAATCACCTGAACAACATGAGGATATACGAGGCTAAAATAAAGAGTCCTCAGGGCAGCTCGCGGTGTTACCGTCCACGCATGCGGGTGGGACAAATATAGTCCACTTCTAATTATGACGGTCTTAATATTAGTGGAAGCGCAAATTTAATCTTATGATGGTAATCAAGGGTGAAATTACACCATTCTTTTGTCTCCACTTGAATATATATTGCCATCAACTGGTAATTGGGGAAGGGTAATTTACAAGTAGTATTGCCTTAAACCAGCATAAATGTAGAACTTGAGGTAGGATGACTGGTCATAAATGGGTAGGGAGGAACAGGTTATTCACAGGTACAGGAAGGATTAAGGTTAGGTAAAGGTACAGAAGCATGAGCAGGTGACTATTCTGCAAAAAAGATAAATATAGAACAATCAATATGAGTCACAGTCAAACATTCCTCCTAGAGGTCCTTGGAGAACATTAAGTTAGAAATCTTATGGGGAGGATAAATATGAAGTTAGGAAATCATGCAAAAGTGCGTATTTACAATTGAAAACAAGGGAACGGAATCAAAACTAGTAATCAAGGGATAATAGCATTGAAAGGCACTTTAATTCAGCAAAAT
>SDVV010005726.1:0-18988 GCA_016164225.1 Gammarus roeselii | reverse complement strand
GCCGGACACTGTCATAACCGCTAAAAATCTTTCATCCCACGTGCTTTCTACCTAACGATGATTCAGCCCACACGCATTTTCCACCACTTCAAAATCTGCCACTGTCATATCTGCCACTGTCATTACACCGAAACAGGCGTACCAACCTAACAGTTATCACTTTAATGAAACTTCAATAAAAAAACGCTAAAAAACGGCATTACGTATCCTAAAAAGGTACGTATGTTTGCCCCGCTGGTTAGAAATACGTACCTTTGCCCCGCGGGTTAGAAACACGTACCCTAGGTTAGGTCAGGTTGGGCAGGAAAAGTTTCATTAAAGTGATAACCGGTAGAATAGTACGACTGGTGGCTGATTCTGACGTGGGCTGAAACAGATTTTCGCCAGAATGTCACTGGCAGGTATGACAGTTGCTGGTGTGACTGAGGAACGCTTTGAATGTTCGCCGTCAAAAAATGATACCGTAGGTAGGTAGTCGGAACAATTTGGGGCTGATAAGGCAGTTGGCGGAGATGATAGGGGTTGATCTGACGTTAGCTATAAAAGAATTTAGCGTCAGGGATAGCGACCCGTTGAATTAGGGAGATTGTTCGCAAAGTTTTCACCAGTGCGGTGGTGCATTTGTTCCACTCAGAGTCAGAATAATGATTATAACTCACATTGTCGCTGTAGGCGTGTCCGAACACATTTGTCATACCTGTTGTCTAATGTCCGAATATGCTAGGGAATTCTATCCTGCATCGGTTACTTGGCTGCATTTTTTATGATGTAACGCAGGTTAGAGTGAAACACCTATCAGGATTTCAAAACGTGGATACCTCCGGAGCATATTCACGCGGGTGAGAAAAAATCAGCAGTCGCGGTACTTGAATTAATGTACTCACTTGTTCCATAAAACTGGCAAACCATATGAGAAACCAAATACATTACGCGATCAAATTGTACATTGCATTAATTTTATTGAGTAGTGTAGATTTAGGTAATTCTTTGTAAAACACCACAATCCCAGTAGTGTTCACGTGATCTAATGATTTCATTGATGCGCGTCTGGGGTACAGTAATAGCCTGGCCAGCGCGCAGGCTGTCCGCGGCGTCATTTGGTTCTCAATGAAAGACAATTAGTTCATTCACGAGTAAAAACATCAGCAAGACCTGATTTTGTAGACAATATATTTCCGTAATAAGGCATGCGATATAACCAGTCTATAACCATCTCACAGTCATCAAAACTATCACAAAAAAAATCGTGAATGATGACATTTAAATCCTCGACTACATGCAACCCTGATAGTCCGTTTCTGTAACAATTAGCTATTGACTTGTAATGTATATATAATATATTATGTGATTGACTTTACATGATAATCTAAACACTAACATTATCCCTACCTTGAAATCCTAGCGCTAAAGGGCCAAGTTTTGGCATGTGTGAGAGTGCATGGGATGAGTTGGAGGTGAGCCTGGACGATTCGGCCTTGCATCCGTATTTGTACCTGCATCGTAGTTTTTAATCCTTGATTCTTTTCTCATAAGAACTTTTCCGATTGTTGTGATGTTTTTTTAAGGACTGCAGAAGATTTCACTAACCAGGTCAACATGAACGAAAATGACTTAAATTAGGCAGCCAATTTGATGATAAAACACCGCGTAAGAAAGATTTTATATCATATTTTATATCATATCACGAAATCCAATCAAACAAATCGCTTGAAACCAAATTTAATAATACTAATTATAATATTTTTTAGGAGAAACTTGTACACTCATTCAAATTCTTTTATTGAAACGTATAAGACAAGCAAGTCATACGTGAAAAAATTACATAGCTATAATATGAGATAAAATTTTATTTGATATATACATAAAGCATTTGATTGACGTTTCAATCTCTTCATAAGTGATACAGACAGATACAGACACTAGGCCGCATCCCCCAGAAAGGGGAATGGCCGACGGCAAGGCGCACCTCACACCCTCATACGCTCACACTCACACACCTTTGCCCTTTTGTGCCTAAGGGTCCGGCCGGTACCCCCGCAACACACACTCTGGAGCACGAGTGCAGTCCGAGGATCCGTTGTCAGCAGCAGGGCCCGACAGTTTTCACTGGATTACCTACGCCGCGTCATAATGGCCGGGCCCTCCCCCACACACGACCATCTCGACAGCGGGATGCCAAGGGTGGGAAAACACATCAGAGCAGCGTCAAAATCAACCATTTACAACCATTCTCTACTCACGCCGTTTCATTGTACGCTCTCTCGCCACCTCCATATTCATGTCTCTCCTTCCTAACGCCTGCTTCACACCATCCATCCACCCAAACTTCGGTCTACCTCTAGGCGTGCGACCACTCGCCTCCGCTTTCATCACAATTTTCACCAATCTCCCTTCATCCATCCTCTCCATGTGCCCGAACCATCTCAGAACACGCGAATCCACTATGTCCTTCAACTTCTTTACCATCCCTGTTCTGATTTGAACCACGTCGTTGGTGATCCGGTCTCTCAGCGTTACTCCATCCATACTCCTCAAACATTTCATCTCGAAAACATTCAACCTTCTTCTCTTCTCTGCTCTCACCCTCCAACTCATAAGTGACTGGAGATAATATGCACAGTTGATTAAAATGCTTCTACATTTATTTCAAATCTGTTCAGGAACATAAAGAAATTTGAGATACGAGTGTACGGTGCACATTACTCAGGAAATAGGCGGATTTTATTTTTATCAAAGACAATAACAATGAACGAAGCAAGTAAAAGAAATGACTAATCTCATACTTCTTGAAGTGTGACACTGTAATGAAATCGTCAAAAATGTAGAAAGTTGTGACCGTTTAATCAGGCTGAATTATTGCTTTCTCTTGTAACTATAGGCGCTGCATAAGTGATCTGACAGAAGCAACGGTTTCGTCAGTACATAAAAATGGGAATTTCTAGTTCGGATTTAGACCGTAGGTGACCCACTTTATCGCGCTTTCGATGACCCAGTAAAAATCCGACAATGAATGAGGAACGGAAGGCAATTTGCCAAAAAATATACATACGAATACGTGATCAATTTTTTTTTGTCAAATAAAAAAAAATGCTATAGCTTTCCCACAGTTTTTGTCACGTGCCAAAATAGTCCAAAAACATAAGCACTAAATGTGATGTATAATGAGGGGACTTGGTCTATGGCTGGTCTATCAAGAAAAACACGATAGAGCAGAAATAGGGGCTTAAATGATTGGAGTAATGGTTTATCATCACATTGTATGTTGAATGGCATAGAACTGTATTTTGGTATTTACAGTTTTCCATTGGCTGTTTATTATATTGTTTTTCATTAGCTGATAAATTGGGTGCCCATTGTAAGCAGCAGTGCAATTGCATTAAGTGTTCAACCAAAGCTCATCATTCTCATTGTAGTCCATCACAATCATTGTGTGCACCCTCAATGCAGGCCGTCACTGGTATTGTTGGCACTCGTTTTGTAATTCATCACTATAATTTTACTGAACGCACTAAGAATCATTGATGAGAAGATGCTCCCACGTTTCATTCCAACACCCATTGCGGTGGTAGAGAACGCATTCTTCGACTAAGAATGAGATGTCACACCTCTGGATTCATCAGTAAGTCATTTGTATCCTCTTGAAATAAATGAAGTTTTCTAACTAATTATTCAAATCACTCCCAATTAAATGTTGACATGCCTTGGCAATCGATGGTAACCAAGTAATGAAAGGATGAGCACATTCGTTCACAAATTCAGCTGTTGTTACGGTTATAAGATTGATAAGATGCTCTCCAGTCCAAAATCTCAGTCCAGTTTCCTTATTCGTTCTTAGCCGACGAAGAAGGTACCGTCATTAATATTGATCTCTCATTACCAGCAAATATTACACTTCATATTATAAAGCTAGGATTAGAATTAGATTAGAATTCTTAAAAAATCGAGTTCGTTGAAATTGAACGGTTCATTGATGTTTTTCATAGCGCAGTTTGTGGCTTCGGAAACTTCAAACCAGATCATCCCACAGTCCATGGCAGGTTTCTCCTCGGAAGAGTGCGTGGTACGAGAGGTACGAGTGAAACCACTTGACACTGCCGGAAAATTATGGAAAGCTATGGTAAACCTGAATGAATGAAGGATTCACCTATGCAACTAGATATTGTTTCGACACTTTCATCTACTTTATATTATTTTCAGTTAAATTAGTCATGCATGACAACGAAAAATTGTAACGCTCTATGTTGTTGATGGAAATTTAATTATCTGAGTAGTGATCCATGCAAATTAAATGGTATAGTGGAACGTTGTAATTCTATGGATGGATATGAATTATGTTTCCACAAGCCACTTGAAAGGTTAACTTTGATTGTGAAAATCTGTGAAAATTTGCAAGCGCTATAAATACGTCACATTCATCATTCACTATAACGAATAAGACAACACTGTAAAAAACGAATTCTAACTGTTGACTACGCTGGAGCTTTTTTTTGCATTTTAAAACGTTTAGCTATAATGTTTGTGACAGTTAATCCAGCTAATGTGAAAAAAATAGTTTCGACTGATATTTTGCTGTACTTAAAAATAACTTGCAGCGAATACTTTTGTGAGGAAGGTCAATCTCAAATGCTCGTCCAACAGCCAAGTTGCAACTGGTAACGGTACACCAGACACACATGAACATATGTTCTGGGCCCTTTGGATGAACATGGATACTAGCTTGGGAGACGTCCCTGATAGGCCGGCTGACAGGTTGTTATGTGCTCTACCTCTTTAACATGAGCTTTGTTACATACATATTCATGTGGGAGAGGGACATAAAATGTATCCAGGCGCATGAATCTGTGTCGCGTATTTCATTCCTACTGTGTCATGTTTCCATGTATGTTGTTTTGGTGCTTAATATTAATAAATTGGTAGGAATGCTCTGTCAAACGTGTTTCTCTGTTATCATTATTGTACCATCGAGTGCTTCAATAAAGACTATTATGACTATTATTATTGTTATTATTATTCTGTTTTTTTTTCATTGATATCATTATTATCATAATTATTATTATTACATTATACAGAAACTTTTGCGCTACTATACTTATCCCTGGGGTATCAACATTTTTGAAACGATATTTTAATTAAAAAGTGATTACCAAGATAAGTACCTGGTATTAAATGGCAACAAAATGTATTATACACTTTTAATTATGACGGTATCGCTGACGCTGACTGTTATATTTGCGATTATCGTTAACTGCTTTACAAAGTTTATACATACGTTGTTCAAGGTTATGGAGTCAACGTTAAGTAGTTTATTAGCAACAAAATGGGAATCTCATCTCTTTAACTTTGGTTGGATAATAAAATGTTTTAGTAGAACGTATCACAAATATAATAATATATTTCTGTGTTGTTCTCTTAGGGGAACGAATTGCTAATCCTTTGAATATGGAAGATGACTAATTTAATGTGAAGAAGAGTCGTCAGTAAGATAACTCCTGCCGCTCGTGCAATAGAGCTACGAGATAAAGTCATAATTTTTTGTCCTACTATTAAGAATTTATATAAGCAAAAAAATCCGTTTGTCCAGCGTACACCGAAACCTTGAAATGAATCTTGAGGAATGAGGAATATGACCCTCTTCAGTGAGATGATTGGTAAGCTTATTACTCAGCGCCTATTATGACCCTCTTCAGTGAGATGATTGGTAAGGTTATTACTCAGCGCCTATTATGACCCCCTTCAGTGAGATGATTGGTAAGGTTATTCCTCGGCGCCTATTATGACCCTCTTCAATGAGATGATTGGTAAGGTTATTGCTCAGCGCTTATTATGACCCTCAGAGATGATTGGTCAGGTTATTACTCAGCGCTTATTATGACCCTTAGAGATGATTGATTAGGTTATTACTCAGCGCCTATTATGACCCTCTTCAATGAGATAATGGGTTAGGTTATTTCTCAGCGCCTATTATGACCCTCTTCAATGAGATGATGGGTTAGGTTATTACTCAGCGCTTATTATGACCCTCTTCAATGAGATGATGGGTTAGGTTATTACTCAGCGCCTATTCATGCTACGACGGTAAAGCACATCAGGAATAAGTTATTGATGGCCTCTCTTCCTGCGAAGGAAATCGTCATGAATCATTTGCTATCTTGTTTGCTCACCAGTGACCTCGATTGCTTTTCTCCGTCTTGTTCGCCCCTCGTTGGTCATGGGGCCTTCAGAGATGATCTGATGCCAGCGTCTCTCAATAAAGGCGTGGTTGATCGTTTATTGGAAGGAATAGTGCAAGGGACCATTAACTTTCTGTTACAAAATATCGTTCAAAATAACTGCATGTCAAAAATAGTCAAGGATACTCGTTCTAGTGCGAAAAGTTATGATAATGACTGATGCTGGTTGCTTATGAGGATTCTGTGATTGCACGGCTTCTAGCTATTTTGTATACTGCTCAGCATTGGTCATTACAAGAAAGGGTAACACGGATACGAAATAATATTCGAGTTTACAATTTACAATTTTACAATTTTCCGAGGCTTTGTTCGCAGTGAATTTTGATAAACGCTCTTCATATTCCGGTAAAAATTTAAATCAAACTCAATTTTTTCCTCAGCCTCATCGGTTATGCAAATAAGTAGAAGATGAACTCAATTCTCTAATCCGACGACGGAAAAGAGTTTGAACGATCTCGCGGTCGACGACGACACGACCGACCAACTGAAACTTGTACCGTATCGTTTTCTTTCATTCTTCCCATTGCATTAAGAATGCAGTGTGTTTTGATCGCCTAGGGCGTTTACCAGAAGTTAAGTCTAGTTAATATTTCCCACCTTCTCACAAACTGATTTCGCAAAAGAGATGAAGCTCGCCGACAGCTGTCATTGGGATCAAATGAAGCTGTCTAATGCTAGTTCGCGCACGAAATATTTAGAGCGCCTGTAAGGTTAAACCTACACACTCTACAGTAACCTTTCCGAACACGTTAGTTTCACTATGAATATTTTTCTAGTATTTCTAAGCTTCAATTTCATCATGGAAAACAATATATAACCTGTCACGTAGTCGGCCTCGCGTGAATAGATTGTATACAATAGTGACCAGTTCTGAATTTACAGTGGAACAATAAATTAAATAAATCTCAATTGATGTTCATTTTAAAATGAAATTGAGAAGGTAGGAAGAAAACATATATGTATGATTAAAATGCGACAGTAAAAAACCACTGATCAGTTCCAGTAAGTGATAGCATTCTGTGCCCTGTATTCCTCACAAGGATGATGAAGTTGTTATAGCTCTCGTGTAGCAGACAATATTCTGCAATAAACTCTTGCATTTGGTAGAAAACTGAAAATTCGTACGATTCTCAACATTTCCACACAGCGCGAAATATTCCGACAATAGTCACTCAGTTTGTCCGATCGATTTTTGTCCATCCAGAAAAAAATTAACCGGGACCTTCGTCTCAGGTTTTGTCCGTTTTATTTGATGTGAAACGAAGGTCTGTATGACGATGTTGATGATACCATCTGAATTCAGGTCATTTGGAGTATAGACGTCCACGCCGGAGGAGGTCGGTGGGAGCGGAATTGTTCGGAACTACATTTGCCTACTTTTGGTATCCGGTTATATGCAGCGTTACAAAGGTATATCTTAAAGAAAAATTGACATTGAAAAATATTCTGTTTGTGAATGCTATTGAAAATGATGCATCAACACTAGAATATTTATTTTGAATTAACAGCGACATTGTCATCAAACACATGTAATATAATTATTATCACTTCAGTTTAGCTTACATCGAATTATTGAGAAAAGCAACTCTCAGGTCGACACATGAATTCAATATTGTTAAACGCTGAACCGCATATTTTCTATATCTTTAGTTGATCTGAATCCGCTTCCCTATCCATGTGTAAGGAAAATTTCTCACGGATCCATTCGTAGCTCCAGACTATAAGTGGCTGACCTTGTCCTGACAATCATGACTATCCAATTCAGGGAATTTATACAATCGAACTCCATTTACTGGCCGTCCTACTTGCCCACAGCAGAAGAAGATGTCTCTTACTCAGCGGGAAAATTGGTCAGGAGATCAGACCTGGAAGAAGCCGCAGCGACAGCGCACGCACCTCAATAGCCCCACACCACCACCCGAGAAGTGCGAAGACTTCGTTATCTGCCTTCACACACGGAGGGGGCTCTGGTACTAACTTGCGAACTAGAAGACTTCGCATGAAGAAAGGATTGCTATATCAACTTGTGCTACAGTTGGAAGACCCGAGGAACTGAAGGAGTCAGCGATCCGTCTGGACATCCTGTGTCAAGGGATCAACCGATCAGGGTTCTTCAGGAGCACAGTGTAGGGAGGAGTTAAAGGAGGATTACGGTGTGCCGAGACGGGACAATCGGACCGCGGGAACAGCTTACTGCCGGCGATCATTTGTGACCATCAATGAGATTGTGGAAATATCAGGTGAGGTTGTCGGGACAAGAGAACGCCTAGTTCAGTCAACCGATAGTCCGTTTAACTGTAAAGTTAAAATTCTCTGCATTTCCGAGCTCAATACCACTTTAATATTTAAATCCAAATCATTAATTCTATTTGATTTATCAAACCTTTGTAATCAATGTTCGATATTTAAATCAATAATTAAAATCAACTATTCATATTATATTAAATTGGATCCTTTGAGATATTTTCCAAAGGAAATTATTATAGTTCCAAATTATATTAAATTGGATGGATTTGGTTCCTTCCCAATAAATTATATTGGATGGATTTCTTCTCTCTCATAAATTGAATTGATCTGGTTACAACCCAGTAAAATTAAATTGTATGACATTAGTTTCATCCCAGAAAATTAAATTGCATAAATTTTCATCTGTGTATCAATCATAGCAGATATAAATATAACATTACAGGTCTCTGCCTGTTTTTTGACTGATTGACCGGAATTGGTGAGAGGAGCGTTCGCGAGGTGGCCCAGTTGCCTCGCCCAGCCTCGTCACTTCGCCACAACCCCAGGACCATTGCCATGTCCAATCATAATTATATCCCTCATTCTAAAATCTGAAACTTCTAAGTATCATTTTATGTTTCTGAAATTTATGTTAATAAATGTTGAGGTAGTTCAAAGTTAGATTTATTTGAAGTTCCTTCAGTTGGTGACATTCGGTCAGTTTTTTCGTCAAACTATGCACTCTTAGTTACAATTACAATTATTCGTTAACTATCAACAGGAACAATTTCATAATTGGATTAAGTGGGATCAGCACCGGATAAGAAATGCTACGCTACCTAAGGACAGCAGATTGGAGTTAGATTGCAATATCATGTAGTTTCAACAGAATTAGTCAGAGACAGATTCAAACAAACTTTTCGGGTGGGGGAATTAAATCGGAGAGTTCAGATTCAACATGTTGCAATCACGCTACCTAACAGCGGAAATTCCTTTCTGTGTTGGTGTGCGATTTTGTTTTGTTTATTCTTTTTACATAGACTGTTATCATATTTTGTATTAGTTAAAGCATCAATATTAACGGACCTCGTAGATCGGCCATCTTGTTTGGTTGAGTCCAGCTGTTACAATTGAACCCCAAATATTGATAAATTACCGTTGAACGCGCTTTCAAAAATCCAATTTTCCTTCTCTCAGCTTGGCACCAGTGACTCGACACGGCACCAAGTGTGTAATGTTTCTCGGCGGCAGTATCTCACATCCCCAATATAATAGCTTCTCCCAACACCGGCGCCCTAACGTAGTTTCCAGGCCGTTACATTTGATGTTAGTTACACTGTTCGCCCTCCAGGACGGCTGGCTTAGTGCCACTTCAAAGGGAGGAAGGGAAAATGATACCCAATGCGGGATCGCAAAGGAGGAGCCGGCGGTTTTGGAGGAGGACCGGCTAGAATGGTTAACGGGAAATAGGCATGGGTGTACGATATGTGTACGGGGATGGGTGCAAAGTTTAGGGCTAAGTTTACAGGAGGCTGCACTGCCCATAAAATCCTGTTCCGAAACATGAGGTCAGTGTTCGTAAATACTCGTCAATTGACGTGTGAACCCACAGTGTTCAATAAATCTTTATATCTCATGACTGTTCAATATTTTTAACCCTTACAAGGTACCTCAGGCAAAACTCGTTCTTATTTCTGTAGCAATCGCACTCCAATTCCAATTAGCTCGGACCAAAACAATCCTGATTTTGTTTCAATATTTCAGTGTGCTATCGGTTATAAAACTTTACTGACTGTTTTGATATTTCAGTATTGGTCGTTCCGTGCTGATACCGAGACCACGAAAGCAACACCGCTAACAAACTATACCGATAGATCGGCACAGGTCGTTCCGTGCTGATACCGAGACCACCAAAGCAACACCGCTAACAAACTATACCGATAGATCGGCGCAGGTCTGTAGGATAAATTATGTCCGGTAGAAATTACCGGTTTTATCAGTTACCGCACCATGTTTCTAGACTCAACAAGATATTTGCTTCAACGGTAACGTTTTCTATTCTAACTAAGGGAAAGTATTCTTTAAAAGGGTTTCAACTTACATGACTACTATGTGATACAGTAGAAGAATGAGATGGATTGGTCGAACCGGTTTCGACGTATCACCTAATGAGTTGAAAGTTTGTGATATTATAAAATGATCTTCATACGATAATGTTAGGTAGATCAGCTTAGAAAGTCACAAACCTTCAACGCCGCATGTGATGAGTCGGAAATGTGTCCAATCGATGTCAATTTCTTTCAATATCACTAAGTTGCCGTACATATTATATCATATTTGGGGGGGGGGGGCAGGAAACTTGCCCATTGACTAATTCTCCGCGACACTCCTTCATTGTTTTGTATGTTCTCATATGTGGGTGTCCCTACATTATGCATGCAATTTATTTTTCATCTCATCTACAGCCTTCTATCTTCATCTCATACACGAAAATTAATCCTATAGTACTCTCTCTTCTCGGGCTGTTTTGTGTGGAAGGTCATCAGCATTTCTGCTCTCAGTGTAGAAGCGTATGAAACGAAATCTTTGGAGTATAACACAGATGATATAGAAATTAGGGTATTTCCTTTAAAACTACTAGAATGCAAGTTAAGGTCGTTAATGGACGGCATAATTATATGTTATCCTGCAGTCTTTGATGTCCGCACTGCATCAACGATGTGTTATCCCATTTCTCATACCATGCAGCCATGCGACGTGGGAAGACGGAAATAATTTTAGCTGGTCCTCGGATGAATAGCACGTAGATCAATCCATCTTCCCCACCCTATCCCTGCTATCAAAATTACATCTGGTTAACACACTGAATTAGACAACGTCGTGTATCACCGCTCATGAAGATCAATGATGCCTGATACTTCCAATTGTCCAACCCACGAGTATTCCAATTGTGTTTTATGTTGGTTAGTTTTCTCTCGTAACAAGATTAACAATAAAGTTACAAGAACGTGAATCAGTGTTTTATGTTGACTAGTTTTTTCTCGTAACACGAATAACATTATGGTTTCGAGAACGTGAATCAGTGTTTTATGTTGGCTAGTTTTCTCTCGTAACACGATTAACATTAAAGTTACAGGAACGTGAATCCGTTGCCTTTAATGACGATCCCGGAAATGTCAGACCCGTCACGGGATCGGATGAAAGTGTTCCTAATTATTTATCCCAACTCCGCTCTTTGGGGTGCTCTCTGGAGGGGAAAACCATCAGCATTTGCTGGTGGTTGACAACTGTTTTCTAAGAGTCTTCAATTTATGTTCCCTCTGTTGTTGAAGACGTTACGCATAAGATGTCAATTTCTTATTACCTGTGAGTTCTCGTGATGGTGACAGATTCCTATCCACGATAAATATTTTCGGACAGCCTATACCACTCCTTCGAGATGTTTTGCACTCTCCGTATGATACTGATCACATCCACATCTGTCGGTCAGTCCTGTTTGTACTCCAGTGTTAAAGAGAAACAACTCCGTTGAACTATCAGTGAGCGTTCAACGACGCCGTCGGCAGTGCCACAACCAAAGATCAATGTTGTGTGATAGTCACAAGTCTTGGGAGAGTGCGTCAATCATGATTACGGTGAATGTTCTCTTCAGTCCCTCGTTCACGGCCGTGTATTTACTACCGTATACGAACGACTTTGAGCAAAAAGCCTTCGTTTGATCCTCTCTTGTTGCAATGATTGCGGTGAATGTTCTCTTCAGTCCCTTGTTCACGGCCGTGTATTTACTACCGTATACGAGCGACTTTGAGCAAAAAGCCTTCGTTTGTTCCTCTCTGGTCGCAAGAGCGATGAAGCTGTGCTTGGTCTTCTACGCTGACTTAATTTCCGGAGTAAACTCCCACGACATGAGTTAATGCCCTGCCGCTAGTCAGAATTGACTTGAGACGAGCCATGTCTGATAACTTAATCTGCAACAACAAACTTTTCACATAATATATTTTAGAACTCAATTCCGTTAGGGATGACTCACTTATTCTAAGCTAATTTGATTTAAGTTTTTATTAAATATTCATATAAATTGAACATATGTTTCTCTCGCCTCATTAATCATTGAAGATTTAAATGTTAAGAACATAATTAACCTAAGTAGCGATAGATCTTGGCAGGGATTGGTGATTCCCGATTAAATGGCAATTTCATAACCATGACTACCACGAATAGTCTGACATTACACGAAATATGTTGGTGTAATATAAGTAAAACAAGTATGATTGCGTTACCTCTATCAACTCATTTACGGATGTTTTCAGTAGGTGGATATTAGAAAATTGAACAAAAGACATCCAGAATATCTTCTGTCATGATAACTTGAAACGCCAACTTTTTCAATTTATATAATCTTAATATCAGTGAATTCAAGCAGGGTAAGTTGGAAAACTTTACCATCTTTTATCGTAATTGTTACTCCTGTACGGACCACCGCTGTGGAAGTACACCATTTCATATCGCATGACAAGTGAGGTACTTTTCCAAGTTTCTTGAGCCCTCTTGAACGCACCTACAGGTAATAATTATTTAATTTCTAGAAGACTTTTCCAGGTACGATTTCTGCTGTGACGATTAAAGATCATCTTTCAGACCTTTTCTATTCAAAGTTCTCTAGTAATCCCACGTGGCCAAACTAACGTAGTGTGTGGAGTCCCCTGATCAAAATGCGATTTTGAAAGCGCAAGCTTTGGTCGGTCTTCCGTCAGACCAGCCAAGAAAACCCCATTTTCTTCGAGTCCTGCAAGAGACAGCAGGAAGCGCCAACCAACAGCGTTGTTAGCTGAGTAAGATACACACTCTAGAATAAGGCAGCGATGAGGAGAGTAGTAGTCATAAGATGAACTTTTCCATGATATGTGCATGATCCATAGCTACGATCCGGGACTACCTGAAAGCCCTCGACATTGCCATATGGGTATCGTATCATCAGTGCAGCAAAAAAGGGTTAGTATTTAGTCATTTTTGTACTAACGAAATTGACGTTCAATACAATTAAATATTTTCTAAGATATGCTATCGTTCCATGTTTATTTCATTGAAAAACAGTTGAATTATTATACATTATTATCATACACCTTTTATTTTATTGTATATTCATGTAATTTATTTCATATAAGTGCTTACATATAAAGGTCAAGGAAACAGTAAATTAATTGATCGATATCCCCTATTTGGTTTGTCGCGAAGATACCTTTCTCTCCCTATCACGATATTACCTTTTTCTCCCAATCACGTCATTACCTTTCTCTCCCTATCACGTTATTACCTTTCTCTCTCTATCACGTTTTTAGCTTTCTCTCCCTCTCACGTTTTACCTTTTTCTCCCTATCACGTTATTAGCTTTCTCTCCCTATCACGTTTTACCTTTCTCTCCCTATCACGTTATTACCTTCCTCTCCCTATCACGTTATCACATTTATCTCCCTATCACGTTATCACCTTTCTCTCTTATCACGTTATTATCTTTCTCTCCCTATCACGTGATTACCTTTCTCTCCCAATCACTTATTATCGTTCTCTCCCTATCACGTTATTACCTTTCTCTCCCTATCACGTTATTACCTCTCTCTCCCTATCACGTTATTACCTTAATCTCCCTATCACGTTATTACCTCTCTCTCCCTATCACGTTATTACCTTAATCTCCCTATCACGTTATTACCTCTCTCTCCCTATCACGTTATTACCTTTCTCTCCCTATCACGTTATTACCTTCCTCTTCTTATCACGTTATTACCTTTCTCTCCCCATCACGTCACTTGTGATGCAATTACCATTCTTCACTCGAAACAGAATCGTAGTGCCAGGAAGCCCCAAGGTCCATTTGCGGTAAAACAGTATTAGGAAACTGGATTTCTCCTAAGATTACGACTCAGCCAACCTATTTTTTCCTATCTTATTACTGAAGAGCGGGATAGACACGCAAGAACACTCCACGATTTATTTAATACATTTAAATGACCAGCTGAATGTTGGTGTGCGTGCATGATGGGTTAACTATATAGGGACACAATACATCTGTCAATAGGGTGGGATTTTTTCACCGTATTTACCTACAAATTAGAGGAACCACTCAATTGTATTATGTTAACGGACGTTGTGAACCCATTGCAATAAACGGTTTCAGATGTCCGACGACTGGTCAACCATCGTTTTTGAATCAAATACCTTGAAAGTTGTTCAAATACCTGGACAAGTACAAAGATTGAAAAGAAAATGAAGAAAAAATGTTTATTCACGAGTTGCCTAGTGCTATTCGGGTAATATACAAAGTATTTTTCAATTCTTCAATACACATTAGATTTAGGGTACAATTCGAGTGATGTACTTGGTTCCACGTTAATTTTGCTAATGCTATTCAACAAATGAGTACGTTCGTGTCTGTCACAATTCTATAATACCATTTTCAATTCCGGGTACAGCTTTATCGAGTGATGCGTTACATGATAAACATTAAATAAGGGTAGAACATTAATGAGTAATGTACTTGGTTACATCTAAGACTTGCTAGTTTAATGCAACAAATGAGCACGTCCATGTTCTCGCATCAGCTGAGGACTTCCGGACCTAATGCACCCGAGTGTTTTTTACATTTGGGTGTATTTGGTCGGGATGTATCATCAGTTTGCCTCCTAAAATAGATAAGGTTCCTTCATACAGAAACCGCACGTTATAATTTTTTACAATCAATTTGTAAACAATAAATTTTAAGCGACATATAATGACCAGCTGAGACCATCATTTCAGCAGCTAATATTTAACCGTGAGGAGTTCATCACCACTTGTAACCGAATAATTGAGACGGGGTATGAACGGTGGGGACACATCTTGCTTTCCTAACTAAACATAAGAGCACGACTCCTTTCAAAACAAGCCACGACGAATGAGCTACCGAAGTGAGTTTAAAGTGCTGAATAAGTATATAAAACTCGCCCTTTCCTGATGACACAAGATATTGCGATCAGACATTAAAATCCTTTGTAAAATAATTGCTGTGAATTTTTAATTCAGATTTACAGCGAGTATCAATAAGAATGGGATGGTACGGGTGGGTCCGTGTAAAAGAGATAGCCACTGTCATAACAAACGAACAAACACATGTTTATTCCACCCAGAAACGGTATGGTATTTCCGGGGCACAATGAAACAATATTTAAGTATGCTCGACAAATTTAGGATGCTTATGACTGTATACTGAGCCTATCAAATCGGATTAGGTAGCAATGCGGAGTACGTCGAGCGCAACTGAGTAAATGAATGAGTGCATGACGGAAATGAGTTCACTAACACAGTAAATAAATTAAGCAAAATAAATCTAGGAAACCTGGGATGAATTGTTAAAACCATCAAATCATATTTAGAAATAATATTGAGGGCATCAAAACATGTGACTGAGTAAGTGAGACTCTGTTTGAACGGCAGGGTTCACCTTGCTATTATGGGTAAGCGTGAGTATAGCATTCATCACATCGTGTAACCGAATGAATGGATCAGTGAAAGAACAAAAGCGTGCAGGTCACTTCCCGAGTTGATCAAAAGTATCAATCTTTCAGGATCATGTCACGAGCAGAGGAGATAATAAAGTATATTAAAGCGCACATAGAATATGTTTAATGTTCTGACGACACATATGTTGCTACCAGACACCAGAGATTGCATACAACTATTGCATGGTTATCAGCCAAATATATCCGGTAGCGACGGTTGTCAAGTTATACAAGGTCAATGTGAGTTAGAGATCTTCTGGCGTACATGCCTATTAGTTCCGGGCGGGGCATATTCAAAGGGACGATGTGCAAAGAGATTTCCAGTCATTAGAATGATTTCGATCGCTTTACAGAAGTACGAGATGGAACAAATATATTTCATTGTAAGTTATATTATCGGGGGAAACGGAGAGCAGTAAAAAATGTTGGGCCCAGTGGAGAGTAAGAAGATGGTTTAGTAGTGTTTCGCTAACCATTGGTCGTGTTTCCTTGCAAGCAAGGATGATTACTTTCCAGGGCCAAAACGCTAAACCATAGGATCAGAGTGATCGAAGGTGAGAATTCGGCCACCGTATAAACGTGTTTTAATGAAGTGTTTCTACTTGTTCATAGACAAAGACAACGAGAAGTTAAGAGAGTGAAGTATATTGAGTTCTATTTGTGTTCAGTTGACAAAATGATATTAATAATAATAATAATAACAAAACCTCTATTAACAACCAGCATGGGTATAGTATTACAATTGATACATCTTATTTTATAGTTACTGTGAGGACAAAGTTATAAAATTACCGCACAAAACTAAGAATAAGTTACGCCATACAACTCTATCCTGCCTATGCGTATACTAATTCTCTCTATCGCCTTAACAATGACGAGGCAGCGAGTGCATCACCAGAGCAGATTGCAACGAGGATTTCATTTGGGGAGTTCATAACTCGAGTCATAAGGCGGTGTGCCGCTTTACGGAACAGTACCTTGATGTGATCTGATTGGTTTTCAGCGCAAGCCCTGCTCGCTGACGTCGAGCGAGGGACCTGCATCAGCCGTTTAAATGTGTCATTATAACTCACTGTCAAATTCCTCATGCTATATTGAAAGTAATTTCTCCACAGTGCATCACAAAAAAACGAGTAACAATATGATTTGAAGAGCTGTATTTTAGCTTCCTTTGATGCAAACGAGAATTTTTGTATCAGTATGTTACCAACTGCATTTTGCCGCCTTGTTTGCTTTGCAACATCCTTGTCATCATTACAATCTGCTGTGATGATGTGCCCTAGATATTGAAATTCATCCACATAATCCAAAGCAACACCGCCTAGTTTTATCTCAGTCGATAGGTAGTAACTAGGACCTTTCGGTCTAACTAGCATACATACAGTTTTTGCAGTGTTATGTACAATATCATGAGGTTCAGCAAAATTAAAAGAGAAGCTTTTGCAATGCTGGGAGAGTCGGTGCTAACAACACCATACATCTGCAAAACTAAGATTGTTAATACAGCAGTTGGCGACATGACACCCTTGGTTTTCTCTACTAAGAAGGTAATTCCACTCATCAGTGTACACGTTATACAACAGTGGCGATAGCTGACCTCCCTGCCTAATTCCGTTTTTACAATGATAGGTGGCCGATTTCGAACTACCCCATCGCACTAAGAATTTCTGTTCCCTGTACCAAAAATACAAGCGATTGCTCAATACGAAGAGCGGCTCCTCTCTCAATTAACTTTTTGAGCGAAGTCACAGAAAAACAGGCGAGTCTCTACATCTATAATACTCAACAGTTTGTTTCAATGCAAATATCGCCATTTCAGTTCCATTGCCCTCTTTGAATCCAAACTGACTGTTTGCGGTAGACAGAAATGCTTGCAATCTTGCATAAATAACCTGCTCAAGAACCTTGGAAATTGAGATGGCAATAGCAATGGGGCAATAATTATTTATATTAGAAGGGTCCTCCGTTTTACATTTCAGAAGAGGAATCACAGTTACACGCATTACCTCTCTTGGTAGCTCCTTGACATGAATGCAGCCAGAAAGGAAGAGAGCAAGCACTAGTCGGTCTGTGGGAAGCATTCTTGAACACTTCCCTCGGTTTGTCGTCATTTCCAACAGCTTCGTTATTTTTGAGGCCTATGACAATGCTCCTAACCTCTGCCACAGAAACCATCTCGTTAAGAGCAGGAACATAATCGAGGGCATTTTTCATCTAACCTCTATTCTCTTCCTTGTCAACAGAGTAAGCAATGTGCTGGAAATGCTTCCCCAGACCCTTGCAATGTTTGCTTCCCCAGTTACGCCCGCCACCGCGAGTGGAAGTGCTTCCTTTTTAGGATTAAGTGACCTAATTTCTATCCAGAAATCTTTACATTCACCTTCTCGCATTTTTGCGAAAAGAGCCTGCGCACGCAACTGTTGCTCGTTCTCTCTCAAAAACGCGAGTTCTCTACGAAACCGTCACTTTGCTATCCTCCTTGCTACCGCAAGTTGACCTACCTGAGGCCTTCCAGCAATATTCAAATTAAATACAGCGTCTCGTACAACATAATTCAGTTCTCGTGCCAGTTCATTCCAATCTGGGACGTTATATTTGCTCGGTTTTCTACTGCCAAAACACGCCGTCCTGCAATTAATATACACTGTCTCGTACAGCCATACAGATTATTCAACCTTATGTTATCAACACCCTCATTCACTCAGAGAAGCCAATCAGGAATATTTGTAAGAAGGACATCGTCTTAACTTCGAGAGAGTTAAACGTGTTTATTATTGTGGTAGCAAAAATGTATTGATTGACAAAGCTTACCGCGCGCAGAAAAAATATAGTTTTTTGCTAACATCTCCCCGTTAATAGCCATCAATTTTGTTTCATTCTGTCAGCCCCTGTCGCTGAACAAGCAGTCGAGTAGTCTGTCAGCCCCTGTCGCTGGGCAAGCAGTCGAGTAGTCTGTCAGCCCCTGTCGCTGGGCAAGCAGTCGAGTAGTCAGTCAGC
>SDVV010005725.1:502-18989 GCA_016164225.1 Gammarus roeselii | reverse complement strand
TGTCGTCAAACAGTCGTCTCAAAAGTCATCATTAGAGGCTCCAATCTCTAAATGTGGTTCAAGGTAGGTAAAAGTATATTTATTTATTGTGTCATCCCCATCAATAGTAACAGTTGATCGGATATCTGACATGTATATATATATATCAACGCAAAATAGGCGTTCAGTGCACTGCCACCCATCGGGGTATACCCTATCAGCTATCAATGTCGTATTTTCACTAAGTCATCGGTTCAGCTATAAAGTGAGTTACTCACAAGGGCAATTCAATGTGTAGGTAGCCCACTCCATAGCAAGCTAATTGATCAGTTACAATTAGTTCATTAATGCGGGCCGGGTCTTAACGAATGTTCCACAACGAGCACATTTGAGCGTTTGTTGGAGTCAAGGCGATATTACGCAACAAAAGGAAGATGTAAGGCGCAGTGCATAATTTGTTATTATTTTGCATGAATGGATAGAATTTCTTGTGACAACAAATTTCTCTTGTTAATATTTTTTGACGAGGTAACTTTTTGAGTGACTGCAGGGTGCGAGTTGATAATTATAGAGATTAGATAATCAACCAAATGTGAACGACGAAGAAATGATGATTTCAGGATATAATTCCTAAATAATTGGAAATATGACAGTTCAGACCAGAGCTAAATATCTACGGAACCTTCTTGAATAATTATGTATGTGGATTGACTTATGTCTATCATGTTTCAATGATGAACCTCAGTATATAATTCTTCTCCATCTGCCTAAATTGTATTTATGCTTCTCTATTCGAATTATTTGCAGGCCAATTTTGGAATGGAATCATTTCATGCCACGCAAGCGGGTATATTATGTCGACGTTTAGTCCAGTTAGTATTGCCTTGTGCAGGTATATTATGTCGACGTTTAGTCCAGTTAGTATTGCCTTGTGCAGGTATATTATGTCGACGTTTAGTCCAGTTAGTATTGCCTTGTGCAGGTATATTATGTCGACGTTTAGTCCAGTTAGTATTGCATTGTGTCAGGGGAAAATCATATTTGAAAGTTGGAGGAATGCTCTTAAGCAGAGCAAATATTAGTTTAAAAAATTATGTTATGATGTGTGATAGCCACCCTGCTTAAAACTTGTTTACAGTTATAAATCAGTGAATTAAAAGTACGAAAATAATGGAATCCAATTAAAAACGTTGAATGAAAAAAAGTTGAAACAAAATCCATCTCGCAACAGACGGATGTTAAAAAACGAACATTTGTATCTATTTCTCTTATAGTAAACCTGTGGGCTTTATTTTCTTCAGACATTTAGTTAAGTATTCATTTACTTATGTAATTTATATTCACTTCTATTATTATAGAGAAATTTTACATTTTAAACCAATCTCTTCTCAGCTTCTATCCACTCACCGAAGAACAAGCGGAGGAGACGTCACAAGTCGCAGGAGAGAGGCCCATCGTTACAAGAGACCAAACAAAGGTTTTAATGACAAAATGTAAGACGTTGGTACAAGGGAGCTCTACGGATTAGAACCGTCACTGAACACCAGAGAAAGTCTTATGAATAACCACGGCTTGGCAGCTACCTTTATACCATGACTCCAAGAAGCTTATCACTGAGGCTAAGAAGGCTTACCGTCTCTTGTGGCTACCTCTGGTAGGGACTAGTAGACGTTTGATCCTGGGGTGTAAACAATGTTATCAGGAGAAAAATCAAAGGAATGTGCTAATGGATAGGGTACATCTCTCTTGTCGCCCCATGATTTAACGCATGCAGATCCCCCGCAGTGTTTTTCTACGAGATTTTAATTGTTTGATGGAGTTACACAATAGCCTTATTTAGCAATCGACTGAATATCTAAAAATTATAGCTAGTCATCTCTCTTGCTTCGTTAGGTCTGAACATTAACGAGGAATTGTCAATATTTCAAGTCGATGATTGCATCCTTTATTATATTTTTGATCGTCTTTCCCTTCTCTTGTAGCATTCTACATATCGAGGCTTCGTCAAAATTGCACGATCTTTCACGCTTAATGGCTCGTATTGCAATATAATATATCATGAGCTCTTTTTCTTTGTTTAAAATCCAGCTCTGACTGTTCGAATTTATTTAACGCTCTCGTGGAGCTCAATGACTGGGACTAAGTTGGGTTGTTTATTCATTTCCAGCAATTCTTCAATTTAAACTTTAAATCGATCAGATGAATGAAATGTCTCATACACAGAGTTCCATGACCAGGTATCTCGAAATCATTTCGTATTTATATGAACTCTGAACTGAGATTTAATCAGTTGCTAGTCCCGGCCAGTGGATACTCCAACGAGCACTTTCGCACCTAAACTTCACCTCCAACGAGCACTTTCACACCTAAACTTCACCTCCAACGAGCACTTTCACACCTAAACTTCACCTCCAAAGAGCACTTTCACACCTAAACTTCACAATAAGTGGATATTGACTTTTTCTCCTGTTTTGGAAGGAGGAAATCAAACGTGGCTCTAAACGACGATTTGTTTCGTTCTCTACTCGATCTCGATTTTTTTATACCGTCATTTATGAGAACAAGTTTGGTTCGTTACAAATAATGTTAAACTGCACAAAACTTTTGATACTATAGAACTAGTGACATTAGCCCAGGACGAAATAATGTTGCCCGAAATTAAACTCAATTTGACCTCCTATTTAATTAACAGCGGTTGTATGCACTCCCAATTGAAATATCTTTATTCGAATGCAACCTTACGAACATAAATGAACTGTTTTGCACTATATTTCAATTGACTGACTCTGTTAAACCGAGTGTTGCTTATAATTAAATATCTGAATGAGGTCTAACCGGCGACATCTTGTTTCCGTCTGATTCGGGGCGGTGGGTGCATATGGAGAAAATAACTATAGAGTATTTTGTCCAACACAGTGTTTAGGTCCGTCCCAGAAAAGCCTTAGCAAAGGACAATGGGGAGGATTAGTCAAACGGTCAGCGACCATGACCGTCTCATTTATCGTTTTGGTGAGAGTTCCTTGTACCAGCCCCAGAGGCCTCATTCAACCTGGTCTCTTTGAACTGCATTTTGAGACATGCATGTATCAAAGTTTTCCTAATGAATAGTTGATGAGGTCCTCTACAGCCCATGCATGGAATGACATAACAAAACCCACGAGGAGAGCATTTTAAGCTACACGTCGAGGTTCAGTTCATTGATGTTTGCTGACCCAATCCAACATCTGTGGTCAACTTAGGCTTCTTTCAACCGAGGGGAGGGTGGGGGTTCGTTTGTTTCACTTTCAGTATCAAAAGACTTCCATTCATATGGATTGCCTTTGACTATGACTGTTGATGATTCCTCTTCAATAACACACAGTCAACTTATCTATGGAAGACGATAGCTCGCATGCATGGTACGGTACAGTTGAGATGAAAGCACCAACGCTGTCTCAGAAGCGGGTCATTGTTACCGTGCTTGTATTCATTACGTGTTATTATACAAAATAACATCTTTTTCATATTCGAATAGCGGCAGTGGCCTTCAAAATTTGGTCCTGTATTAAATGGTGATTCCTACGTTCATCAATTACTGCTCGAAACGGTTTGGAGATTATTTGTCTCCTGCTGCCCATAATACGCTCTCCGTTTTTCCCCTAGCCACGTTTTCTAAGGCATAGTCCTGACTCCTATAAGTTATATTGTGTCTTCACTTCTCGCTACTGAACCAAGCGTACTTTGAAAACAAATGAATGCTCTTCCGTGTTTCATTTCCTCTGACGGTGAATTGGCAGGCTAGTGAGGTTAGGCCTATAAGTGAGTCGCCGGGCTGGAAGCTGTTTTAAGTATTCGCTCATCGGCGGTGCTTCTTATTCTCTTGTGACGTATTTATTGGGACTTCACCTAGCCAAGTTTGCATTATGGTTTACCATGAATGTAATGCACTTAGCTAAATAATGGTGGCACATATTAGTGTTAAGGAGTTCAAATTTAAGACATCAGCGGCGACGGATATCAATGCGGATATTTGAATTTCGACCGCATTCATGCAGCGGCTGCAAGTTGCTGCATGAATGTTCTAGAAGAGCTTTACGCCACCTCCAGCGGCAATAGTGTTTATGACATTTATGCTTTGCAAGAAGCTGGACTTGTCTTCAAGTAATTGCCAGGACGGTTTCTAATTGTGCTACGTTGATACTGTTCGAAATGATTGGAAACTTGATTGGAAATAGGTTTTTGGCCTCTGATGTTCTAAACAGTTTTTGTTTCCCATGTCGTCTTTTGATTATTCAATTCTATGTCTTGATATCTCCATCTGAGAGACCTTCGGGCCTAGTCTAGTAAAACCATTTATATATTATTTGTAGATTTATATTATCTGATCGCCAAGTCGCATTCTTTCAATTGATATCAGTTTAAGTTCTTCGAGACGTTTTTGGTAAATCTTATTTCTCAGTTTCGGGATTATTTTTGATACTTGTTGCTGAACACGTTGCATTTTTTTTTAAATGCCCTCTAAGATGAGGAAACCAAATTTTTACTGCAGAGGCCATGTGTTGCCTGACATGTGAAGTATATAACGGAAGCACGATGTCCCTTCACTTGTCCCGGACATTTCTGGATAAATAGCCAAGCGCGCCATTGTCTTCTTGAAACTTTCTCCTACATGGTTCCTTCACTAAAGTTCTTCGGTTATTAATTTTCAAAGATCTCGTTGCTTGTCCATTCCGATCATTTGCTGGAGACCATCACGTGATCAGAATATCTATTGTGTGTTCCAGTGTGGACAACGGTGCACTCGTTTGCATCAAAGTTCATTTGCCACTTATCTTCTCAGTTCATTAGTTTGTTAGGTTCACTTTACTTTTTCACTTATGTAAACTTTTAGCTGGAACGGCCCTCGAACTCTCTCCTGGGAACTCCAAATGCTAATGTAGGCGAAAAAAATATTCCTTGGACAACACAGACCCATTGCCTGCGGTCCATGGGCCAATTTCGGAGCCACCTGGCTTCGTTTCCAGTCTTGCTGTGCTCCTCCTCTGGTTTAGTAAGCGTGTAGGAGACATATGCAAGTTTAGATTGATTCGGTAGACTGCTTTAGTGTCGTCATATATCTCAGCGAACTTATTGGAAAAGTCAAGGAGATTGGTGAGGTGGCTAAGTTTGCTTCTGAAGCTGGGTTGCGTGTCTTTGTTTCGTAAGGATCTCTTCAGGGTATGTTTTATTTGTTTAGCAGTCTCTAAGATGATTTTACGACCCCAGATATGCGACTGTTGGTGTATAGTTCGTTGTCTCTTGTTTACACCCAAATTGAATATGGCTGTATGTTTGCTGTTGCAATCCTCCAGTCCTTCAGTCCAGTCTAGCAACAATAGATGCTAGGATGTGATTTTTAATACTGCACCGACAAATATGTTATAAAGTGTTTTATACCCTTATCGTCATAATTCAATATATTTAAATTCGATATAATGCTCTCATTACTGATTCACATAATTACATAATTTAATTAGGCAAATGTCTTGTTTAAGTTCATTTTTTTCAGACCCTAATAAATGCTCCTCATCATTTTTTTAAATTCTAAACCGACTCATAAATTGACATCAGAAAACATCAAACCACGAGATAGCCTTTCACGCACGCATTCAAAACTCACCCAATATCCTACGTAAATAACAGAGTAAGACATGCAAATAACGTTCATTGGCTATCAACTTTTTAACAAATAAAGTGGACTAATCCTACACCAATACCCAGTGGTGGATGACCTGTTCCGCCTAGACCAATTGAAACAGAACCAAATCCTACTTTAACACCTGGTCATAGAATAATTTACACTTTTACAACTAGTGAACTGAAATATTTCCGTCTGAGATCGTAATCGCACTGTTGTGCTTTACAGAGAACATACAATAATAGGTTACTCTAAAGAGAACATACAATAATAGGTTACTCTAAAGTGAACATACAATATTAGGTTACCCTTAAGAGAACATACAATAATTGGTTACCCTTATGAGAACATACAATAATGGGTTACTCTAAAGAGAACATACAATAATAGGTTACCCTTAAGAGAACATACAATTATAGGTTACTCTAATGAGAATATACAATAATAGGTTAATCTGAGGAGAACATACAATAATAGGTTTCTCTAAAGAGATCATACAATGATAGGTTACTCTAAAGAGAACATTCAAACGGCGCTTTTCTTTATGTATATGCACAAGTAAGAAGGTGTCATAGCAGGTATTTATGTGCATGTATGGGCACGCTCGTCACTAACTTGTGCATTGATGTCGTGTATGTTACTCCTACCGTCAATAATGATTGTTCTTAGTGTGCGTTAATGGACCTTTTTTATCGCAATATGATATAAGCTTTTCTTTAACGTATTATGGTACCATAGAGTGCCTCAATAGAGAATATAATTTTTATTATGAACGCGTATTTTTTTCAATATCCAGTCTTGTGCTCAGAAGTACAATACAACATATTGGCAGTACTAAAGAGAAGCGAGTTAGCTACACGATGGTATTATCTAGGAAACGAAGGGTATAGGTTTGAGCCTACCTGGCCTAGACCTTGGCATTCTCACCGGTCTACTAATCTACTGAGCCCGGCTCATTTATCGGTATATCAAAGAAGGTGCCTGCATAAGCTGGACGCTCTCTCAAGGTGTGACCAACGGTAATGCTTTGTGAGCTCCTCTGAGTGTCAGTAAGTATTCTACATAATCTATTTTTTTAAGAAGAGAAAAACTGTATTTTTTCGTATGGTATAAACTTTGTACAGTTTTAATTTGAATGTAGCCGGAGTCAATGGAAAATTACGTAAAATCATCCGAGGTTTGCAATGTATTCTGTAGTTTGCCTATTACATTGTACATTATAAATGCTGAGCTAAACTTCAAAAAAATCCCGTTTCAGCGCGAATTCCTTCTAATTTATATATTATTATCACAGTTGTTCCTGTTGCTTTTGTAAGCTTATGTATACGTTCATGATTGTACATGAATGCAGTTGAACGAGGGAGAAGTAGTACAAGGGAGGGAGTAGTGTGAGGGAGTAGTATGAGGGAGTAATAAGATGGAGTAGTAGGAGGGAATAGTATGAGGGAATAGTATGAGGAAGTAGTATGATGGCGTAGTATGATGGCGTAGTATGAGGGAGTAATAAGATGGAGTAGTATGAGGGAGTAGTATGAGGGAGTAATAAGATGGAGTAGTATGAGGGAGTAATAAGATGGAGTAGTAGTAGGGAATATTATGAGGGAATAGTATGAGGAAGTAGTATGATGGCTTAGTATGATGGCGTAGTATGAGGGAGTAATAAGATGGAGTAGAATGAGGGAGTAATATGAGGGAGTAGTATGAGGGAATAGTATGAGGGAGTAGTATGATGGCGTAGTATGAGGGAGTAATAAGATGGAGTAGTATGAGGGAGTAGTATGAGGGAGTAATAAGATGGAGTAGTATGAGGGAGTAGTATGATGGCGTAGTATGAGTGAATAATAAGATGGAGTAGTATGAGGGAGAAGTATGAGGGAGTAGTATGAGGGAGTAGTATGAGGGAGTAGTATGCGTGAATTGTATGAGGGAGTAGTATGAGGGAGTAGTAGATCCAATTGTGCCGCTTGAGGATGAGACTATGGAATGCGAGGACGACAGAGAAGGTTGAATGTATTTGATATGAAATGTTAGAGAGGCACGGTATGAGGGACGCAAATGGATGTAATCATCAACGCGATAATCAGAACTGGGTTGGTGATGGAGCTGGCCGACTCATCAGATTCCAGAGTTTTGTGTTTCGGTTACATGGAGATGATGGATGATGGGAGACAGGTGAAAAGGGGGAATATAGGGATGACTCGACGCAGAGGGATGTTTGGATGAGGATTTGAAGAAGGCAGTGGTGGGCAGAAACATCTGTGTGAGCGGAGCAGAAGCGAGCATAGAAGGATTGTGAACTATTATTATTATTAAATCATTTTGTTTCCATCGTCTAGCAATGGGTTTTCAATACTTAGGTATAATACATCAAACTTAGTTTTCATATGCACTGTTTGAATCAGCGAAACGAGAGATAAAGTGAATTTGTGACAGCACATCTGTCGGCGGCCGGTTTGTAGCTACCTCGTGTTTCAAAACATGATTCACAATATATGTTATTGAAAATCTTATAAAAAATACATGTGCATGGGATTGATAAATCCCAAATGAATACATCGCAGCTCATCTCTAGTGTGCTGCTGGCTCGCCTTCATAAACTGAATGGAATTCACAATATTCCATCATACATTGTACACATACAAATACACATTCAAATGTGCACACACCTACCTACATATATGGATGACAATAAGTGTAATACACATTCATATGTGCACACACCTGCCTACATATATGGAAGATATTCAGTTTAATACACATTCATATGTGCACACACCTACCGACTTATATAGATGACAATTAGTATAATACACATTCGTATGTGCACACACATACCTACATATATGGATGACAATTAGTATAATAATTAAATTATTAATAAATCGTTTACATCAATTATCTGGCAAGGGGTTTTAATTTTTTTTAATAGTACACATAAAACTTTATTGCCGTGAACACTATTTGAGTTAACGTAAACCAAAATTCAATATGAAATTCGCCGCTGGTTCTGATTTCATATGGGTGATTATAAATTGTAATATTAATTTAAATGATCGACAGCCAACATCTTATTTGAGGTAAGAATAAGGAATGCCTGGCACAAAATACACGGGGTGGGGCGATCACGAAATACATGGGGTTGAGAAAATTACGAAATACGTAGGATTGGGGAAACCGCCATCACATGAAGCTAAGAAATCCTGAGAACATAGGGTTGGGAAATCGCAATGCGTTAACATATTGTAAAGATGGGGTAAGATATGAATACTAAAGGGCTGAATAGGTGACATAAATTGCACATAAAATATATGCATAGCACTGGATATACATATTTTATGACGAAATGCGTTAACATATTGTAAAGATGGGTATAAAACATTGTATGACATGGTGAACAGACCACACAAGTTATTCATAAAATATGTACATAGCACAGGAAATTATACACCTCATACCCGCTAGGAAATGATTCAATGATTGACAATAAGAATAATTCGATACTGGAGTACAGAAACCGAATTATTATACTTCTGGTATAGAAGAATATTAGCTTATGTGACAATGATTGTATCTTCAAAAGTAGTGCGTAAATGGTAGATATGATTCAATGAAATATATTCTCAACGAGTTGACCTCTATCAACGCTGGAAGCTACCTATCGTTCCGGTTCGGATTACATGGAGCAAAATTATAATTTACAATAGTATCATTTGTGCGCACAGAGAAATATCTATTTTGACAAAATAATTTCGACTGCATAGCGTTGGAAAAACCAGTGAGAAATTAAAATATTTGGGGGCTGATAAACAACGAAATACATGGGTGTGGAAAATAACAAGTATATGTGGTGGCAAATCACGCATGCATGTGGTTAGAGTCCCGAGAACATGGGCTTGGGACATTATTGTACGATGACAAAAGATATGGATGGATAACATGAATTAAACAGCAAATAAAAATACCATGTAGAGTTGGGATAATCGAAAAGCACTAACATATTGTAAGGATGGGTCTAAACCATTGTTTTGATAATGAAGGGGTGAATAGGCAACATGAGTCATACAAAACAAATCATACTAAAAATACACGTCAAACAATTGCATTTACAAATATACACTTCAAGACCACTAGGAAATGATTGAATGATTGACAATCAGAAATAATACAATGCTGGAGTACACAAGTTGGATGAATATACATCTGTTATAGAAGACAAGTAAAATGTTAGCTTATAAGGCAATGATTGTATCATCAAAAATGGTACGGCAATAGTTGGAAATAATTCAATGAATTATATCAAAATCGAGTATACCTTTGTCAAGTACGAGTAAACCTTTGTCAAGTAAGACGCTGCCTATCGTTCCTCGGAAAACGGATATCGTATTTTAATTATACTGACACGACTGGAACATTTAAAACATAAAAATAGACAAAACGCTAGTTAACACTTATGGTAATTGTCAAAGACAATTGTGATCGGTAACAACATAGATGACATATGTATCGTCTTAGTAAAAACGATTAGATGGTGTCCAATATTAAGAGTTATGGTGGTGTTGGTTGGTGGTGGTGGTGGTCGCTCATGAACAGAAATGCATTTTCTGGTTGTTGGTATTATGCATTTAGCTTGTGTTTGTTGGCAAAGTCACCGTTTTGAATAGATCGGTCAACAGATGATCATTAAGCCAATTCCTGAAGAAGGACTTGTTGGATTCAAGATTTTTGAGGCTTGTTGGGAGGTTGTTCCACGATTTTGGTCCTGTAATCGAAAAAGCTCGACAGGCACTTTCTGTTTTCCTGTGTTCAACGTGCAGAGGGCCAGTGTGTTGTCCATATTGAGCCACTGTAATTTTTCGAGGAGAGAGCTTAGGTGGTCTCGTTTTCTGTGGTTACCATCGCATGTTATTCTTGCTTCAAAATTTATGCAACTTTGTACTTCATATTCAAAATAAACGAATGAACGAGTATGCCGTGGCCCTAAAGAGTATCTCCGTCTATGACTGTCTAGTTGTCCTACAGGTAAGGGGTAGAGGGGTAGAGAAGGCTCCAGCACATGCGATCAAACAGGGTCAAACCAGTGAAAGCTGCCGGATCCTGTTGCGGACTCCGATCGCTGAACCGGCCTTTACTAAAAGGGATCCGGCTCTCTTCCGAAAACTTTTGAAATAAAGACGAAGATTTGTTTTGTGTGAGAGTGTTTGGAGAACAGTGTGAGGAATGTCTTGCCATAGACCACCCCCCATTGCTGTGGTGAGGTCATGTTTATCTGTAGAGCTTTATTGATCATTTTGTAGCCTCAACAACAATTCACAGCATTCCCTGTTCTTTGTATTTCTTAGTGTGGGTTTAAAGATATTCTGTCTATTCCTTTCACTATGTGTTTCGCTTTTTTTTCGATCTCGCGTCCCTCAACACAATTCCCACCGTAACACAAAATTGGCTTGACTCAGTCTCACGGTGTCTGCAGTGAGGCCACACGTGGCCGCCGCTATTGACCGCCTAATCCGGCCGGTCATGGCCTTAATCGAGGCCGAGGACCTGCGATGGGGCCAATGATCCGCTCCAGCAGATTAATGCCCCCCGGTGGTGAATCGGACATTATGCGACATCGAGTGGGTCATCAGCGGCACTCTGGTTATGGGCAGAGAGGTGACATGAGTGGTGAAGAGAGAGCTTTAGAGTAGAAGAAAGATCTGACATACGATGACATCGAGTCAACAGATGGCGACGAAACATCTCTTGACGAGTTGGGATTTCAGCACAAACCAGAACTCACACGGACCACAAGTATAGGAGAAAGAATACGTCATTCATTGGTTGAATTTTCCTAATAGTCGGTTGCCACCCGCACTTAATGTCCTACTCAGGGCTAGGTACAATGTTGCCCCGTTTCGAAACTCGCAAGCTCACCCATTGTCAGTCAGGTTCACGGACAGGCCTATAATATTCAGTTACGATGTAAGCTCTTTTATTCGGAAGGCTTACACGTTGGCCAACAGACAACAGAGCTAAACAGGACGGCATGCCTTTAACACTTGTTTGTTCGTCCCAACATCGTGAATGCTTTCTTGTAGCTCTTTCATGTACAGTCACAGGCTTCTGTTCGCATGCCTTGCGTACCTTGACTTGTTTTGGTAAATAATGACTTTATCAATTGTGGATTGCATGTCATGAAACTAACTTTGCTTGTATATTCGAAGGAATGATGAATTTAAACAATAATTGCCATTTATATTATATAATACTTTATTTCTGTTAAGGTCTATATTGGTTCATACTTCCAAACAAAAAAATATGCTGTCAAAAATGTATGCTTATTAGACAAAGGTTGTACCTTAACGGGTTACTAATGCTTATTGTTTTTTAGTGTTTGCATCAAACTGAGCCGAACTGAGCGAATGCGCTTAAAAATATTATGCGAATCTGGTCAGCTGTTATTGAGGAACGTCGATCTGAAGTTTGAAATGTCAGTTTCTTTGTGACGTCGCAAGCGATGTTTCCAAAGGAAGTCGTGCGGGAAATAATGACTATAAATTGCTACAACTCAGGGACTGCTCGCCAGATGTGTTTGATATTTAAAACTGCATATTTTCAGATTTGTGAAGTTTGACAGACACTAAGACTAACGTGACAGTGGCCCTTTAATACAGATAGAATATTATTGATTTCTCATGAATGATGCCGATGCATGGTCGTGTTTTCATCCTTTATCATGCTACCATGCGTACTGTATGAGTATTTTCGAAATTGCATTCGAAATGTCTTGAACGGATCATGTTGAAGTGCGACTTTAATAGTCGCTGATCAATATCAATGTATTCAAACTTCTGTACGCGGCATGTCTATTCTGACACATTGTTGCTCAATGTGCGTACCTTATGTATCGTAGATATACTGTAGTTTGCAATTGTTCCATGCAACCATTGCGCTTCAATGTGAAACAATGTTATTGAACACAAAATAAGCTAAATATAGCGGCAAATTATATTTTCCTTGTTATCTGTGCCCTACTTTGGAGTGCCCGGGGAAGATAGATCTTCGCCAATGAAGACTCGTCTCATGAGACTTTGAGACGCTAACTGTACCATATCATTTAAGAGACTACTGAGAGGTAATAGACTCTTGTAAGCAGCATGTGCCAACAGCTGCAATGAGTTGCATCCCCAGAATGATTACGAATAGCATGTTATCTATTGCTTCTAAACATTCAATAAATATAGTCAATACTCTTACTCTGTTAACATACTCTGTCAAAAGAGGCTTGCTTCGGCAGACGTGCAGAAGGTGGTCTAAGGGATGAAATCAGGGAAAGACCCTGGCTCGGACGGCGTTGACGTTCGAGGGTCTGAAAAGGGATGGAGTAACGGTAGTGTAATGGTTGGTAAAATTATTAAATTTATTTGAGTCGGTCGTGGTAGTGCCTATTGAGTGTCACAGTGCAAGCTTGCATTTTTCCGCTGCATTTTGGTGTACCCTGTAGCCGGAGCTTAGAATCGTGCTACCGCAACCCCTGCGTATCGTTAAAGGCGACTAATAAGCGGCAGGACGGGAGGGCTAGGAATCCCCTCCTCTGTAAAATTCTCCTAAAAAGACGGCAAGACCAGCGGGGGTAGGAGAGGCTCACGCCTCCCCGATCCATATTGTTAGGGTTGCTGAACGTGCGTGATGGTAGTACGAATGAAGCAAAGAAGCGAGAGATTGGTGAGATGTTTATAAAGAGTAAGTTAGATGTGTTGGCGCTGTGTGAGACTAAGTTGAATGGTAAGGGCGAGTGTGCGTTTGGAGTGGTAAGTGGAAGAAAGTCAGGCGTGGATGAAGGTTGTACACGAGAAGGTGTGGTGTTGTTATCGAGTGATTGTCTGGCTAGTAGTGTAACTGAGTGGAAAGAGGTGTCCTCAAGATTGACGTGGGTGAAAGTAAAGTTAGGCGTAGAAAATGGGGCATTTGTGAGTGCGTACGGACCTGGTAGCGAGAGGAGTGAGGGGGACAGGGAGCAATTTTGGACCAGCCTGAGTAAGTGAATTGAAAATTATGGATGTCAATTCAATGCGGTTCTACTGGATGACCTTTATGCGAGAGTTGGAGATGCAGTAGGGAATAATGTGATAGAGAGGTGTAGCTTTCCTGGTAGGAACGGCAGTGGAGAAAACCTTATAGGTAGGTGCATGGAACAGGAGCTGGTCGTCGGAAACAGTCTGTTCAAGAAGTGAGATTTCCACATGTACCCATGAGTAAGGATGACCCATAGTGCAGTGGTGTAGAGAGCGCTGATGGATTTTGTTCCGATTTCGAGAAGTGGCTGACCATCTGCTGGTAGAAGGAAGATTATGAGTGGAGCATAGGTGGAAGGGGAACAATAGAGTAACGGGAGGAAGAGAGGTAGTAAAAGTGAGTGAGCTAAATGTGAAAAGCAGAGCTGAGAAGTTCCAGCGGGCGTTGGGGGATGAATATGAAAACTAAGTGGGCTGGACCTGCAAGATGTGGAGGAAGTTTTGGGAGACGTTTAAAGATGCCATATTGTGATGTTCGAGAGATGTGTGTGGTGTGCGCCGTCTGGGCGGTTGCAGACGGAAGAGCTGCAAGTGGTGGAACGAGGAGGTCAAACTGGCGGTGGCGCTGAAAAGAAGAGCTTTCGAGGAGTGGTTGCAAGCGAGGTAGGTGGTGGTCTACGACAAATATAAGGAAAGGAGAAAGGAGGTAAAGCGAACGGTGAGAAGAGCCAAAAGGGACGCTGATATTAGCTGGGCTGACGGTGGTACCAGAATTTTGAGGAGAACAAAATTATATTCTCGAAAGAGGTTAGGAGGGCGTGAATGAAAGAAACCGGAAAGAAGAAGGCGGTGAAAGATAAAAACGATCAGTTGTTGCCGTAAAATTGTGGTGCATGGAAAAGATGGGCCTGGTATTTTTTGTGACTTGTTGAATGTCGAGGATGACAGAGAGACTGGCATTGCTTCTGTGGGTGTTGATGCGCGGATGCCGTTTTTTGGAGACTTGTTGCGGACATTACTAGGGATGAGTTGCAGGAGGCGGTGGAGGGGATGTAAGCTGGGAAAGCCCCTGGTTCGAATGGCGTTGCAACTAAGTGCCTGGAAAAGGGTGGAAAAACGATTGTCGAATTGTTGGTAAGGCTACTGAACATTTGTTTTGTGGCGGGCATGTATAAGGGCAAAGGAGATGAAGATGAATGCGGCAACTCATGAGGTATCAGTTTGTTATGTGTGGTTGGTAACTTGTATGAGAGAACGCCGACCAAAAGTATTAGAGAATGTACGGATTTCGCAATTAGAGAGGAACACTGTCACTTTAGAAGCTATATTGGGTGTGCCGATCAGATTTTTGCAGTGAGATAGGTCTGTGAGAAGTTCCTTTCAAAGGGAAAGAATGTATTCTGGGCCTTCATGGATTTGGAAAAGGCATATGACAGGATTCACAGGGAAGCGCTGTGGAGGGTTTGGCGTTTGTATGGAGTGCTCGGAAATCTGTTGAAAGCGGTGCAGAGTTTCTATGTTGGCAGCCGAGCATGTGTCAGAGTGGAAAGCGAGGTGAGTGGTTTCAAGACTATTTATTTGACAAACATTGTAAATTAAATCAGAAGTTAGAAAAGGACTTCGGCGGATTAAAATCAGTTAAATTAAAATAAAGAACCTTTGGGAAGAGGAAATTCCCTTATGGAACGAACCGTTGGGCTGGATGGGATCGCCAAGACGGGGTGCCCTCCGACCCACTAAAACCTCTCTCCAGTCTCCAGTCCTACTGATAGGATGCTGATTGCGTTGCCTCTCTGTAGAGCCAAACCCAACCGCTGCTGGAAACATTGAAATTCTCGTGAATCTACAGTTGCCTCCACCAATCTGCGTCCAATCTCCTTCACAATTCGCGCAGTTAACTCGTCATACAACCCTGTCGTCTCTAAAGCTGTTGGCTCAAATTGGAACTGTCGCGCCAAAGTGCCATACTTCCTGCACTTGTGTGTCTCTGCTTCTGTAGCTGCAGAACCAGCTGACATTTCAAAACCTTTTAAATGCGTTTCCGCGTAAGTGTCCACACAAGTACAGTCCCAGCATAAACTCTTCCCATTTTTGACGGGGAAACTGTGATGCCATTAAGTCTCTTGCTATCACTTCTAATCAAACGCAAAAGTTCCAGCACTGATGGTAGTCCCGCTCTCTGCAAAAATCTTCTGACGATGTCATTCAGAGCAGAGTGTCTGGGAAAACGGCCGGCACTGTACTTACATTATAGTCCATGCAGTCCCATCTGGTCCATTATCTGACCGCAGCGACACCGATGCTGTTGGCAGATTTTAGATCCCACGCTCAGAGCCACGGCAAAGCGCGTGTCTTTGGATCTAGCTGAGTCCCCAATGATGGCACAGGGACTGCATGCATCCAGAGACCACTTTCTCTGCTGGAGGCAGAGACGGACGTGCTCTCGCCGTCCGATCCGCAACAGCGAGCAAAGCGTTCAGTTTGCCCTTTACCAAAAGCAAGTCCCATACTTTCTGCTTACTCTTGTCCTGTCTCTTCAAGTTAAGGGGATCACCACCTCTCTCCTCCCACATCCAGACGGCACCCTGCAGCTCCTCTGTGTCAGCCACGATGTTCACATCGGAAAGGAAGGCTTCGACTAAGTTACTCACAGAATGAATCGACGAGATGAAGGTAGGAAGGGCAACATCTCCTGCTCTTCTGAATACGAGGGGAGCGATTGGTTCGCAGTGGAAGTGGATCTGAGACAAAGCTGCGTGATGTCTCTCTTGCTGTTCGGTCTCCACATGGATGAACGCGAGTGTGCTAGGTCGTGGCTTGGATCTGCTGAAAATGAATGGGCGGAGTTGACAGTTGAGCCAGTTGCTGTTTGCGGATGATGCGGCGCTGGAGGCGGATTCAGAGAAAAAGCCATGTAGGATAGTGTCTGAGTTTGGTAGAGTGTTTGAGAGGAGGAAGCTTCGAGTGAACGTGGGTAAAAGTAAATAATGAGATGCTCGAGGACTGTTGATGCGAGGAGAATTTGTGTCCTCCTAAATGGAGTGTTGTTGGAAGATGTTTAGTGTTTTAAGTATCTGGGCTCTCATGTGGAGAAGACTGAACTACTGGAAACTGAGGGGAAGTCGTGAGTGAAGGAGCAGTGTAAAGTGTTGGGTGCACTGAAGAGTGTAATGAGCTGCAGGACGTAGAGGATGGAAGCAAAGAAAAGGGTTGTACGAGGGTATCGTTGTCCCAACTTCGCTACACGGAGCGGAGACTTGTGAGGTGAGAGCAGAGGAGGGAAGAAGGTTGAATATGGGCTAAGTTGTGTGAGTGTGCGCGTGTGAGGGTGTGTGAAGTGTGAGCATGTTCAGGTGTGTGATGAGCTTTGCCGTAGGCCACGCTCTATCCTGGGGAATTCGGTCTAGTGCCTGTATCTGTATCTGATAATGATTAAAGAGATTAAATGAATTCAGCAACTCGCGTGGTAACAGTTTTTTGTGTGTGGTAAGTTGTACGGAGCAGTGCTAATCAAGAGGATTTGAGACAGGACGATTTGATTTGATTTGAGCCCCATTTCCACCAGAGCCTCAACGTGAGTCATAATAGGCTCCCCCTTAGGGCTCGACGATTATTGATTCCAGTAGGCTCGCACGCCTAAGTGCGCAAGGAATAAACGAAACAACGCTTTCAACGTTAGAAAAAATGTGAAAATTTTAGCAGTGTCAGACGCACGCTAGTGCGCAAAAGAAAAAAACGCTTACTCGAAACGGACCTCCGCTTCCAATCCTTTTGAACATTAAGTGTGATGGGTACGCACCCTAATGCGTAGAGGTAGCATCTTCGAGATTAGAACAAGATCAGTGGCTACACGGGCAATAACAGCTCCGACAGCAACGCAACACCATATTTACAGCTACGCGGTTCAGTTGTATAAATACAAACTATTAATTTAGGTAAGATAAAGACTCAGATGCAACGAAACGAATCCTCGCCTCCAACAACTCAGAACCTCGTCAGTTATATGTCCATACGTCAGTGCGCTCAGATAGCATCGTCGAAACCGGTACAAGGTTCGCGGCTACACGGACTAAGTCAGCTCCGGCAGCAACGCTACACAATGTTCACAGCTACGCGGTCTATTTTATTTTGATTACAATTTTTTTATTCAGGCAAGATAAAGACTCAGACAACACGAATCACCACCTCCAACCACCCAGAACTCCAAGAATGACGCACGCGCGACAGAGCGTGCACGGTACAAGATCTATGGCTTCACGGATCAGATTGACTCCAACCGCAACGCGTCACAAGGTTTTATAGCTACGCAGTCCAGGTCAAACCCAGAAACTGCATATGGTCCGTGCACGCGCGAGCGAGCACAGACTCAAGAAAAAATACCAACTCACGAAGTCAGAAACACGAACTCCCGCACGAATACTCCAGTGTTATAATATTGTGAGACATGAACAAGAAAGAGCAGGTTCGTCACGGGCAGAAAAACTGCTCAGATTATTGATTTCGCACTGATTGTTCAAGGAAATAGGGCGGGGGGGGGGCATTGGTCTCTTGGGTCGCAAAAGAGCCCGATGAATCCCGGAGGGTGACCCATGTCACCCGGGTCTTCCCGAGCTCCTCGAGTCCCCAAAGACCCCTCGCCTCAGCTCATCTCGGTTTGCCTCGAATCATTTCGGCCAGTTTCGGCTCGTCGCGCCCAATTCGACTCGCCTCAACATGTTTCGACTGATCTCGACGCACCTCAACCAGCCTCGGCGCGACCCTCGCCCCTTGCGCCAGCAATCCGCGGACTGTAATGGTTAATTGTTCAACTCGAGCATCTCACATAAACGTTTTTCTCGGAATGGGTTTTCCAGCGCTGCGA
>SDVV010005724.1:0-18989 GCA_016164225.1 Gammarus roeselii | reverse complement strand
GGGCGGGAAAGCACATCAGAGCAGCGTCAAAATCAACCATTCACAACCATTCTCCACTCACGCCTTTTCATTGCACGCTCTCTCGCCACCTCCACATTCATGTCTCTTCTTCAGACAATCCATCCACCCAAACTTCGGTCTACCTCTAGGCCGGCGACCACTCGCCTCCGCATTAATCACCCTTTTCACCAATCTCCCTTCATCCATCCTCTCCATGTGCCCGAACCATCTCGGTACACGCGAATCCACTCTGTTCTCCAACTTTTTCACCATTTTCACCAACATTGAGACACCATCTAATCGTTTTTACTTTGACAATACACATGTTTTCTATGTTGCTTCCGATCACAATTGTCTTAGCCAATTACCATACGTGTTAACTAGCGTTTTGTCTATTACCATGTTTTTAATGTTCCAGTCGTTTTAGTAAAGTTAAAATGTGAACTCAGTCTTTTTGAGGAACGATAGGCAGCTTCTAACTTTGACAAAGGTTAACTCGATTTTGATATATGTCATTGAATTATTTTTAACAATTACCGTACCATTTTTGATGATACAATCATTGCTTTATGAGCTAATATTTTGCTTCGTCTTCTATAACAGAAGTATATCCATCCGACTTTTGTACTCCAGCATTGTATTATTTTGATTGTCAATCATTTAAACATTTTTTAGCGGTCCTGAAGTGTGTATATTGTATATTCAGTTGTTTGGTATGTATTTTATGTATAACTTATTTTTTATAACTTATGTCGCCTATTCACCCCATCATTATTACTACAATGGTTTAGTCCCATTATACAATTTGTTAGCGCTTTTCGTTTTCCCAACCCTACATTGTATTCATATTTTCTGTATAATTCATGTCGTTCATCCACGTCTTTGTCATGGTACAATAATGTTGACCACTCCTTACAATATGTAAGCACATTTTGATATCCCAACCCCATGTTTTCGGGACTTCAACCACATGCATGCGTGATTTCCCACCCCATGTACTTGTTATTTTCCACAACCATGTATTTTGTTATTTATCCACCCCAAGTATTTCTTATTTTTCAACCCCGCGGGTCAATGGTTTTCCCAACGCTATGCAGTCAGAATCATTTTGTCAAAATGGACATTTTCTGTATGTGCATAGTTGATACAGAAACAGACACTAGGCCGCATCCCCCTGAAAGGGGGGTGGCCGATGGCCAGGCGGACCTCACACCCTCATGCGCTCACACTCGCACAACTTAGTTCTTTTGTGCTAAAGGGTCCGGCCGATAACCCCGTAACACACACTCTGGGGCACGAGTGCGATCCGAGGATCTGTTGTCAGCAACAGGGCCCGATAGTTTTCACTGGTTTACCCCCGCCGCGTCATAATGGCCCCCCCCCCCTCCCCACGACCATCCAGACAACGGGATGCCAAGGGCGGGAAAGCACATCAGAGCAGCGTCAAAAGCAACCATTCACAACCATTCTCCACTCATGCCTGTTCATTGCACACTCTCGTTGCTTCCACATTCATGTCTCTCCTGCCTAACGCCTGCTTCACACCATATATCCTCCCAAACTTGGTCTACCTCTATGCCTGCGACCACTCGCCTCCGCATTCATCACCCTTTTTACCAATCTCCCTTCATCCATCCTCTCCATGTTCCCAAACCATCTCAGAGCACGCGAATCCACTCTGTCCTCCAACTTCTTCACCATCCCTGTTCTGATTCGAACCACGTCGTTGGTGATCCGGTCTCTCAGCGTTACTCCAGCCATGATCCTCAAACATTTCATCTAGAAAACATTCAACCTTCTTCTCTCTTCTGCTCTCACTCCCCAAGTCTCAGCTCCATAGAGCACAGTTGGGACAACAACGCCCTCATACAGCCCTCTCTTTGCTTCCATCACCATTGTCCTACAGCTCATTACACTCTTCAGTGCACCCAACACTTTACACCCCTCCTTCACTCGCGCCTTCACTTCAGTTTTTACTAGTTCAGTTATCTCCACGTCGGAGCCCAGATACTTAAAACACAACTTCCTCCAAGAGCTTTCCAATTAAGAGGACACTAATTTTGCTCGCATCGACAGTCTTCGAGCATCTCATTACTTTACTTTTACCCACGTTCATTCACTAGCCTACATAGCTTCTCCTCTGAATCTGCAACCAGGGCCGTATCATCCGCAAATATCAACTGGCTCAACTGCCAACTCGCCCATTCGCTTCCAACAGTTCCAAGCCACGACCCAGCACACTCGCGCTCACCTACCTGACCACTCCATCCATATAAAGGTTGAACAGCCTTGTCCCACTCCCACTTTCACTGTGATTAAATCACTCACCGCGCTTCCCACTCTGACACATGCTCGGCTGCCAACATAGAAACTCTGCACCGCTTTCAACAAATGTCCACCCACTCCATACATACGCAACACCCTCCACAGCGCTTCCCTGTCAATCCTGTCGTTTGCCTTCTCCAGATCCATAAAGGCCCAGAAAACATTCTTTATTTTTGCACGGTACTTCTCACTGACTTGTCTCACGGCAAAAATCTGATCGGCACACCCTCTACCACTCCTAAAGCCACACAGTTCCTCTCCAGTTACGCAGTCCATGCAGTCTCTAATTGTTTTTGATCAGCACTCTCCCGTACAACTTACAGATCACACATAGCAGACTGATACCTCTCAAGTTGCAGCATTCATTTTTATTTTCTTTGCCCTTACATAGCGGATCAATGCAGGCACTGCGTCACTCAATCGGTACCAGGCCTGCCACAAAACACAAGTTCAGTAACCTCACCAACCATTCGACAATCGTTACTCCACCCTTCTTCAGGCACACGGTCGCAATGCCATCCAAACCAGGGGCTTTCCCCGCTTACATCACGTCAACCGCCTCCTGCACCTTTCCCCTGGTTATGTCCGCCACAAGTTTTTCTCTCAAAACTGGCATCCGAGCACCACCACCCACAGCAACAATGTCAGCCTCTCTGTCATCCTCGAAATTCAACAACTCATCAAAATACTCGACTCACCTCTTCCGTACATCACCACTTTCCAACAACAACTGGTCATTCTCATCTTTCACCACTTCCTTCTTTCCGGTCTCTCCATTTCTCACCCTTTTCACCTCTTTCCAGAACATCTTTTTGTTCGCCTCAAAAATTCTAACACAACCGTCTGCCCCACAGGGCATCAGCGTCCTTTTGGGCTCTCCTCACCACCCGCTTCACTTTGTTTCTCCTCTCTTTTTAGCTTTCATAAGCCACCTCCGACTTCACCTGCAACCACTCCTCAAACGCTCCTCTTTTCGTGCCTCCGCCAGTTTGACCTCCTCGTTCCACCACTCGAAACCTTTCCTCCTGCACACGCCCACACGGCGCACACCACACACCTTCTTCGCACATCTCAGCAACGCATCTCTTAACGGCTCCCATTCTTCCTCCACATCTCTCGGGTCCTGTTCTCTCACTTTGTTATATTTATCCTTCAACGCCTGCTGGAACGCCTTGGCTCTACTTCTCACATTCAGTCTACTCACTTTCACTACCTCTCTTCCTCCTCCCACTCGTTTGTTGCCCTTCCACTTCTGCTCCACTCTTAATCTACTTTCCACCAGCAGATGGTCAGACACTCCTTCACCCTCTCCTCCCAACATCCGCACATCCAACAGCCTCCCCACCACTCTCTTCGATATCAGCACAAAATCCATCAGTGCTCTCTCCACCACTGCATCATGGGCCATCCTTACCCATGTGTACTTGTAGTTATCTCGTTGCTTGAACAAACTGTTCTCGACCACCAACTCCTGCTCCATACACAGACCTATCAGGTTTTCTCCACTGTCATTTCTACCGAGAACGCCATACTTTCCTATCACATTCTCCACCATTACATCTCCAACTCTCGCATTCAGGTCACCCAGTACAACTACGCCTAACCTAACTTTCACCCACATCAAGCTTGAGGACACCTCCTTCCACTCGGTAACGCTGTTATCCAACCGATCACTCAATATCAAAACCACCCCTTCTCGTGCCCAACCTTCCTCCACACCAGACTTTCTTCCACTTACCACTCCAAACTCACATTCTCCCTTACCTTTCAACTTTGTTTCACTCAGCGCCAACATATCAAACTTCCTCCTCACAAACATTTCACCAATCTCCCTCCTCTTTACATCATTCGTACTACAGCCACGCACATTCAGCGACCCTAACTATAGGGTTCAGAGAGGCGTGAGCCTCCCTTCCCCCTGCTCGTCTTGCCGTCTTTGAGGAAAGGTTTTACAGAGAACGGGATTCACAGTCCTTTCGCTCCGCCCCTTTTAGTCGCCTTTTATGACACGCAGGGGTTACGGTAGCACGATTCTACTCCCGGGTAAGGGGCGCCCTTTTAGTCGCCTTCAGCGACACGTGGTGGATACGGTAGCAAGGTACAAACGCCCCGACTAGAAGGTTTACCGAACAAACTAAAATAAATCAGGAATTATGTCCTCTGAAAGAAATCATATTAGTTTGGGTGGGGTATTATCAAATCCAAGAAACAACTGAACAATTTATCAGCAGTTCAGATGTACCAATGCATTCACAAAGTTATCAATGATGTGCTACCTGGACAGATGAATGAAGGGTAAATTTAATAATAATAATAATTGAAATAGTACGGTGGCTTGTAAACTATGATTAATCATCCTTCTGCAACTCATCTAGGAAGTTATGTGTAGTTTATTCGTGATGTGATGCAACGCAACGATAAACTCTTCCCCAAAAGGCGGAGTGTGCTCCAGAGTGCAGTGTATCGTGTGCTCTTTAGTGCAGAGTGAATTGCGCGTCACAGAGTGTAGAGTGTGCCCCGATCGTTATGTGTATACATAGTGTCTCTTCTTCTTCAGACGGACGTGCAAGACCGCTTGTCGGACCTGGAGTCACGTGTGCGGGCGCTCATCTTTGACACGCAGGCGGGCACGAGACGACGACGGGCGCTGGTGCACGTGCTGGTGGCTGTGCGTGAACACGGGCAGGTGTGTATGCCAGTAGCACGTGAGGAGGAACACGGGCTGTTGTGGGAAGTAGTGAAGGGGCCAGGAAGGGCCACGTACGAGAAGGGGATGCGCGTCCGTCATGGGCTCTAGAAACGTATGGAGAGTGAAGACTGCAGCTTACAAAAAGTTTCTCACAATCCACTAATTGTTTCAACAGTTCACGCATACGTGCTCCATTTATTTAATCAATATCAAATAATGCCCATAGGCTTAATTTCTCGTCGACATTTAGCTACTGCCTGATGCTTGAAATCATATTCCCGACAGTATAGACTCTGCCTGGTTACATTTTTGTCAACATCAAGCTCAGCCAAGCGGCTTGAAATCTTATCTATGAGCACCTAGAGCACAAAGGCTCCAGTTAAAGGGCCATCCGCCCATTCCGATTAGCTCGGTTCGTTATTTCGCTAATGCCCGGGTGGTGAAGTCAATGTAACTTTATATTACGTGGTGTATATGTTGCATTTTTGCAACGAGTTTTTGTCTTATCTCTACCATTCACTTGCTGCAACTCTTCACTGCGCTATGGAATCGATTAGGCATGGTTCTATCACAGTACTCTTATCACATTTCGTCTAACCGCACATCTTTTCTCACTACTCGTACTCTCTTCTCAATGTTTCTCTACAGAAAGTGTCCGACCTCAACGAGATGGCCCAGAGTGTCGGCGGGGTGTCCGTGAAGGGCCACTTGCTGCTGCAGGAGCGAAGCCACCGAGAGGCCTGCGACGTGTGCGCACGCACCATCTGGGACATTCTCTCCTCTTCGTACGCCTGTGCTGGTGAGACTCCGCGCCCTCAAGTGGCGGCCTCATAGTACATTGGTCATCTGCTAGACATGGACTCCAGTGCACTTGAAAACTTTTGCACAGTAAACTAATCTCGATTAGCTGTTGATAATTGCGATGTTCGTTCTAGGTAATTAGCTACGTGGGTGGTGCTACACTGGGAAAAAAATATTACCCATCAAGTAGAATGTTAGTCACTCCAGCATGTAGATGGGTTACATTTTTTTGTTTCTCTACATAGGAACTTGGGTATCGTTGCATTCCAATTTTTCGTCAATTCCCCGGTCTAAGTTGACGTTTTATATATATTATTGAAATATTGGACTGATCATCAGGACGGCAGGGAGTTTGAGAAGATAACATTGGAGTCCTTCAAACTGTGGCCAATTATTTCACCAATAAGCTGTTTTACTCGTATGGAAAGGTACCTAAAACAATCCGATACCGATACTTCCGATACCAAAAAGGGCCGATAGCTACTCGATACCAATACCAATACTACCTAAATTTGCTGACACCGTCACCTCGTCGCATCTCTTCTATCTAGGTATTTAGGCTAACTCCTTCTATTCTATGCTGTGAAATTATGATTTTTTTTTTATCCACAGCTTGTCATCTTCACGTCCATTGGGCGTGCATCAATCACATGCGGCGTTACTGCCCCTCTTCCTACTTCTCGTCGTCACCCCTCTCCTCCCCTCTCTCCACCTTCAAACGCCCCCCTCCTAGCCCCGGCTCCACCACACAAGACAGTTTGGGCCACAGTGTCGACCCAAACTTCCTTTCCGAGAGCAGCGAGACGTCTTTCCCTGTGTTGGTTCGACTCCGAAGTGCCTCCAGGTACATGGACGACGATCACAGCGCTGTAGTTGATTCCCTGCTTACTCCCTCTGGACACAACATAACACAGCAAGCTGCTTTCAGTAACAGTTCGTCCAACACTAAAGCAGTTAGCACTTCTACATGCCAGACACCTATTGACGGTAGAGGGAGAGGAGCCACAAGCGATCATAACACTAATTGCGTAAACAGTACAAATCTTTTAATCTCTGATGTGTCGGGAAATAGAATAGTCTTACCTTTAGGAGCTGTCACAGATTCGACGACTCCTGCTTTATCTTCTATATCTGCGTTATCATCTCGTGATCCTTCAAGACAATCTTCAACAAAAACACGAAACAAACAGCCCAACACTAACATAACAGAGAGCAGGTCTTCCTCCAAGTCAAGCCGGTCTTCCCGAAGCAGCCGAACGCCAGGCTCCTCCTTGGAGTCTTCAAGTAGAAACTCTGAGCATCCCTCCGAGTCAGGCACCAGCCCTAGCAAACAGTCCCCCAAGTCATTGCAGAGGCTGGCCCTTAGCACCGCGCCCCCCCTTGTTGAGGCCGGCAGACCCGGGGCTCACCAAAGCCACGTGGAGGGCGGGGAACACCTCCCCTTGTCATCTTTCATCACCAACATTTGCCCTGAAGTGGGGCTCGGGGCACAGAACTTCAAGTGCGCCGAGTGCAAGCAGCTCATCACAAATCGTGAGTGGCTGGGTAGAGCTCACGGAGTGTTTGTAACTCGCATGGACTACGAAGAGGGTAGGTAGAGCTTGTCAAAGACTGCTTCACACTGAGTGTTTCAATCGTCCAATGAGGTATTTGGACCCCTCATTCATGGTGTCTCAACCAACCCCTTGTATAAGGCATCTCGGCCCTTCACTCGGAAAATGCGCCTCATTCCAGACAAGGGATCTCAACTCTTTTTTTTCTAAGTGGGCTTAACTCCCTCCTCATTCGACGAGGGAAGGAGTCTGTGTGAAGCCTCCTAAGAGTGCCGCTCCAGATTTTGACGGTATTAAAACGCTTGTTGCCTGAGCGCTATCTCTAGTTATGCATTTTTCTATAATAGCTCCATAGTCAGTGCTTTTTTGTTGATTGATTTGTAAGACACGTTACAGCGCACCAACGTCAAACTACGATTGGTTACAGCGTATCAACGTCAAACTAGGATTGGTCACCTAGTAACAAGAAATTCTATTTAAAAAGGCAACATTTATACCAACACAAGCTTCATTACCCGTGGCCAGTAGCCCGAGTTTGGTCGACTGATTTCAATAACAAGTTTGATTTTCCAATTATTGTGTATACCTTGCCATTAGAAGCTTGATTTGCATTCGTAGAAATTATTCAGTATAAAAGATTTGATACAGATACAAAGCTTAATCCCCCAGAAAGATGGGTGGCCGACGGCGAGCCGCACCTCTCACTCCTCTGAAGCATTCACTCACAACAAACTTAGCCTTTTGACGCTATATGGCCCGACCAGGACCCCGTAAAAAACACTTCGGGCCAGGAGTGAGGTCCAAGATCAGTGTCCGCAGCGTGAATATATATTGTTATGTAGCTGTATAAACGATATGACCTTGGTTGTGGTCGATGACGCCTCCCAATATGTTCCACAGATATTCCATGCACCTATTAACTAGGTCGTATTGTTACAAAACGAGTCATCTACTCCGCCTTATTTATAGTAGGCGCTGTGGCCTCTAAACCCATGGTCCTTAGGTCTCAACGCCACATGGCTGGCGCTGTGATTCAGGCTCACTGCAGCGTACTTCTGGTTGGCCAGCACAACCATGTAATATATATTTTTTTTTTCGTAGCTCTTCGATCGAATTTTTTAGGTAAGGACCCTCTGTGTGTTGCCGCAGCGTTAGAGCGCTGCGGTTTCTAGGTTTGAGTTGTAAAGGCCAGACGATGGCGCAACGAGATGAGCTCACCCGAGACAGGGCCACTGGCCGAGAAACTATCGTCGACCAACCAGTTCGGTAGCAGTACTGGTTGTCACTGAGAACTGTGTCAAGGGGAGGTCAGAAAAGAGCGTCAAAAGCAGGCCGTATGACAGAAAACTGCGATCTCTGCCGATGAACCAGAATCTGGATGAGATTAAACTCACCGGAATAACTAACTAAACACTTGTTGAGCTGCGACTTCCGGGTATAATGCCTGACCAGCCTCCTCGACAATGTACCCACAACTATGGTGTTCTTTGAGCTTTTCGTTTATGAAGAGCAGGGCGAGATTTTGACACGGAAGAATCCCACTGCACGAAGATGAAATGGTTGTGAAGGTGAACAGTGGCGACTGAGCCGCTTCGAAATTATTGAGGCCGAAAGCGGAGATCTGAAGAGTGTGGGGGGCAATTAAGGACCCACTGGCTCGACACAGGCTCTATAGCCAGAAGGCAGAACTCTTAGGCCAGATCAGAGGTAAGGGCGCCGCGGATAGCAAAGGCCACCTGTGGGAATGAGGACCGGAAGAGAAGGGGGCAGGGGAGGCACGTCCCATATCTAGCAGACAGCGAAAGCCAAGGAATACCGGGGTATCTCGCAACAGGGGCTACCGGACGAGGAATACCAGAGTGCGAAATTGGACGATGATCAAGAAAAAGGGAATGTGAGCCTTTCGGACGGCGGCAGAGAAAGAAAAGATTAGAGTTGAGTTATTCAACCGTGTACTACAGCGTGGAACAAAATCCATTGCGCTACAAATCTGAAAGTTATGCTCGGGACCTCGGGGGGAACAGTAACTCCAAAAATGCCAGCCATATGATCCAAGCGCTCCCCGGGTGGCAGCAAGGAGTTTTTTCTCTCTACCTGCCCTGCCTCAAAGTCCCAAGAATTCGCATAAGTCCTTAGGTGCCAGGGAAAATTGCACACCAGCCCCTGCTGAGGGAATGTGAAGAAGAGACGTTGAACCGAAAAGATGAACAGCGATAAAGAAAATCTGAAGTCCCCGGGCGGAGCACAACCGCCTGGGTGCGTTGGTTGTGATTTCCTACTGCCGCATGTGAAAACCGGCGCTTAACAACAACCGCAACAAATTGGGAAACAAGGATAGTTTAAGGGACAATTGATCAGGGCAGAGTGCCGACGCACTCACTTTCCCAAAAGTCAGTTTCTTCTTCTAACACGCTCCGTCCTTCAGCTTACTGAGTTCCCTCGACTGAAATTCAGTGCTGAACCTCTCCTCAATACCAACACGCTCCGTCCTACAGCTTACTGAGTTCCCTCGACTCCAGCTCAGTGTTGAACCACTCCTCAAATACAAGAAAAAAAACATTTAAGGTGAAATCTGATTGCTCTGAATTGGTTATATTTCGGTTTACCTACCAATTTATGCCTCCGGCTAGGAGGATCTCTACTCCTGCCTTATTTGAATGAAGTACCTACAAATCGTCCCATTTCATTGTAAAAACTTGAGGATACCATCACCACCTAGGCATCTGTTAGGTACATGGGCCGCACGGAGTAACGGCCCGGCCGGGGGGGTGAAAACTCTTATTTCCTTTCAGACTCCTTCCTTCTCCACCAATCCCCATCTTTTCTCCTCATCCTAAATTTACATAACTTTCATTTACCTCATTTGCATTAATGTTCAGTTCAAATTTCTAATACATTGTCTCACATTCCCTCTTAACAACTCTCCAAATGGTCGTTACATGCGCACACGCGCCGGTCTTAACTATTCTCCTATCGCGTGGCTAATAACAGCCAAGCTGCGCTCTTTCATGCAACCTTTCTCTATGACTCTTCCCTTTTCTTCTTTACATACTTGCCATTCTCATGCGTAGGATTCCCTACACTGAGTGGAGATCTCATGCATGAGATCCCGTTTCCTGTCTCTCGTTCATTTTCCCCTTCAGCAGGTGTTGGGGCGCATTGTTCCCGGCATCTTGAGGACGATTACGAATCCTTGGCGCTCTGGAGCGGGTTTAGTTCAGTGTTCACCTACCTTACTGCCACCCATGGAGTGCTACGATCATGTGGCTTCAGCTCCTCATAAGTTTTCTACCTCCTGTGGCACGCGTGCATACCTCTGATAGGCGCCGCGTAAAAGTAGTTGACTTTCAGCACTAGTAAACTTAATTCTAACTCATAATAATAAAATTGTCTGTTACTAGATGCCGCACTCTTTGCTGGTTTGATGATCGGCGTTTGAAGGACGCTTTCTCATGTGCGCTTGTAATCTAAACTCTAATCTTAACTTTATCTTGAGCCGAAACTAACTAGAGCACCGCCAATAACTCACCGATTGCCTGTTATTGCTGTTGCACCACTAAAGCTGATTTGACGGGTGGTGCCGCCAGAAGGACATCGACTCCAGTATACTAGAAATCCCTGTCATTCTAATCAAACTTTATGTAAGGATCCGACAGATAAGCGGATCCACGAATCCCTGATTTGAAGACGGTAGTGTATTGCAGCGGGATGGGTACACTTCCCTTACCAGCTTTGGGTATGTATCATTGATGAAAGGGAGGATCACTCAATTCGTACTGGATCAGATTATTGGCGGAACTCGTGTAGTTCGCCTGGAGGCTGAGGCAATGCTATGCGCATCACAACCCTCGTTTTCGACTCGATCATCAAATTCTGGATCGTGTTAGCCAGAGAGCTTCCGCTTCCTGTTCTGCGAGATGAAAACTCACGCTACAATACTACTTTAAGGCTAGGAGCTTTTTTAATTGCCCAACTCTCTCAACCACATCACCAACATTTCTGAAACTCTCTTTGCGGCTAAATGATATGTATGCCCGCCATTATCCTTGCGAGTGGACAACTTATGACCACACTAGACCCCACTCTTACCGGATTCTTTGAATCTGAACGCTTCCTTTGATGGTCAGCCCACTGTAAGTCGACTTAAATTTGCCAATATTCTCTAAAATCAATAAATCCGTCCAATATGTACTGCCGAGAATTTTCGAAACTGCTTGAGGAACAATATCAAAATTTTCGCTTTGCTCCAAAACCGTCGCCGGCGTGGGAGCTACCGCTGTGGTGTGCGGGCAACCTCACGTTTGACCAACCTCCCACAATAAGCCTCTGTTTTCTCTGCAGGGCTTTACGCACTTGAATTAGCCATTGCAATTATCAAACCCAGTCGCCTCCTCAAATACACTATCTTCGTTAATAGTCAGAGTGCCCACAATCGGCTCAAAATTGTGTGGTATACACACCCTGCTCCATGTGAAATACTACACGACCTCCTCAAAATGTCCGATGCAGCCCATGTGGTCGAATTCTGTTGTGTTGGATCCCGGGTCGCGCGGGAATAAGGGCAAATAAGCGTACATTTCTTCGTTAAATTGGCGACCTCTCATCTACAATTTTATGTCACCATACACTATCGAGATTGTTTCCTATCATCACCTCTCTTATAGCATCCCTATGGATTGATGTTAGCAACTGAACGGATAGAAAATGCTTCCACTATACATCCATTTAGAGGATGGAAAACTACGTTTTCCAACAGTAGAGATGAAATATTCTCCAACCGCCTGTGCACAAAACTCTTGTGGATAAATCACAGCCATCTAATGGATGCAGACACGAAACAGTTTCTCGCCACCAGGTCCTCTGTGCCACGAATCAGCAATCATCGTGAAACACTTAATTCTGGAATGCACGCACTTGCGGCAGCTCGACGAGTTTTCCTAAGTTTCCATTTCATCATAGAAACTCTACTCACAGACCCCACCTACAGAAATAGCCTAATGTCGGTTTAGGTATACAAAGCAGTAAAAATATTAAATAGCAGTCCATCTCTCAATGTATTGCTGTACATGAATCAAGAAGCTTAGAAACGAGATCGTGTTTAGAGATCAAAGTATAAATCCTAATTTTCATTTAAAAGAAATGAGAGGAGCTAAGAAGAAGAGACCTTTTGATTAACTTGCCATTGTCGCACGTGAATGAGGGCGAACCTACCAGAATTGAAGGATCTCGCGAAGGCTGGACGCTGAACTCTGGTGGAGACAGATCATCTTAATCTAATCGCAGCACCGCCTGACCGAGAAGGAAACTGGAAGTGAAGACGGTAGGAAACCACTCCTGACAGCTTTGTAGGAAGAAAATGACTCACGACGGGAGGAGGGGGGGGTGTGCTGTGGATGGGGTAGGATACTCGGCGCCTCTCCTGCCGTAAACAACGGATCTGGTGTGGATATACCGGACGGTCAGCCACCACCTCCAACCCCGAACGAAACTTTTCTGTCGCAGATTCTCGTGCTCTCGAAATAAACATGTAAACGTGTAAAACGGTAGTTGAAGGTGCGGGAAGGACCGTTCCTGTCGAACAACACAAGTCGCTGGAACGCGAGTGCATATTACCCAGTATCTCATAGCACGACTCAATAGTTTGAAAATGTATACCGGTATATGTCACATTTTTAAAGCTTTGTTGCTCCAGTGAGCACTATTTGACCTTGACATTCAAATCTAATCTAGCACTATTTAAAGATTTAAACCGCGAGTGGTCAGAGCAGTTATGAGCCGGCATCGGTAGATGCTTCCTGGATCACGAGCATTGTAACACTGAGGGCCGAGAAATTTCGAACATTATCACAATAAAAATAGATGCCTGTGCTGGCCTACCAGAAGGTATGCCGCTTTGAGCCTGGATTACAGCTCCCATCGATATAGTTGAGCTGCGCTCCCTGTAGCGCTGCTCCGATTGTACAGTAGATACTAGGCATTGAAAAGCATGTGATACTGCGAATGAAATAACATGTTTTTCAGAACTATCCCTCATTACACTCCGACTTTCGTCGTTTTGTTGAGAAATGTTCACCTCATTCATTATTATTTTAAGAGCAGTAACTCATTATCCACCTCATCCGCATCGTATTATGTTGAATTTAGTCAATTGCCAATGTGGATGTTGAGAATGTCAGAGAGGCTAACATTTGTGCTGTGGTGGTGGTGTACGGATGCCGGACTTGGAAACGAGAACCATTTGAGCAATAATAAGGAAGAGGTGTCGGAGGCGGTGAGGGTGATTCAAGCAGAAAAACCCTGATTTGGGCTGTGTTCTTACGGAGTCGTTAGAAATCCTTGACACTCGAATCTATAATCTACCAAATCTCAGTTCACTGTCGGGTGTGTAGAGTGGCGCAGTGCTTGCATTGTTCCGCCCTGTGGAAGTAAAGGAGATTAAAATGCAGCTACTCTAAGGTATTAGTTTTTTGGTGTCGTGGGTAAGTTGTCTGAGATGGTACTAATCAAGAGGATGGAAGACAGTACAGATAATGCGATCGGCGAGGAGTGTAGCTAGACAAGTATGGAATGTACCTTGCTTGCTAGGAGTTGAAATTTGTTCTGGGCCTTCGTGGATCTAGAAAAGGCTTTCGATAAGTGTCGAAAGAGATGCATTATGTAGGGTGTTGCGTTTATATGGAGTATTCGTAGGCGTGGGATCGATAATGACGTTCAAATCCGAATGAGGATGGTGATGAAGATCAAAATTTTTGTTTATACTTGCATTTTTTTCTATCATTTGTTTTACGCACCCACCCTGTTTTGTGAAATTCTGTAACCAATTATGCTGTTCATTACGTTGCCTGATTTATTTGATGTAGATATGAATAGGCAACCCTGCCATTGGCTGCCTAGTAGCTATCGTTCTGTGTCGCACCCTATCCCCTTCTTTCCACACCTGATGTTTTGCGATGTGACTACTGCTCGTTTAAATCCTGCAGCATAGAAGTGTCTTCTTTCATGCACAACTGGTCATTCTACTCTTAAAAGAAAGTACCCTTGCACGCCTGCTCCAGTTGAAAGGCTGAATTCTTGGTGCACTACCTGATCTACAGTCCCCTTGCATTTCAGTTCCGGACCAAAACCTGTTGCCATGTAAAGATGCGTAAGCAGTGTAGCCTTCAAACTCTTGCGGAAGAAGAGGTATTTGCCTCACTACAACTAGACTTGGGATGACCCTCCCGAACCCGACGGCCTCTTACAGAACTAGCCTCATACAGACCTATTTTTCTCCTCTTGACTGCCTCTAAAATTTTGCATTGGCAGTTCAATAGCAAAATTACGGCACAAATCCCACTTTCATTTACGCACTACAGTTTCGTGACACTATACTTCATAACCACAGAACTCACCAACCACACACAGACCATTCACGAAGACCTAAATAAAAAGATGCCAATCGTGTGCACGCTGACGTTGGTGTGTGCCATTGACATCGGAAGAACTTCGACACATTCCCAAGAGGCGTCCTCATCTACAAAATGGCTTGTAAATTTTCTCTAACTAACACGTTATTTCACTAATGGTGTTCGCCTTCATGCTCGACCTGCCCACACCAACATCTGATCGTACACGAATGACCTTACAATCATCGCCAACACTTCAAACACGAGACCGCAACTGCCCACCTCCGGCAATATCTAAACACACTCAAAGTTTGACTGAAGGAGAACGGGATGAATGTGTCCCACACCCGGCAGGCACGGCACTTTGATCCTTGAAGTAACGTATGACGCAGAAATCAGGTTCAAACCTCAAACAAACGACACCAGCACTTAAACCAAATGTAAACTGTTCGTATTCCTGGCATTTACCACAACTACCTACGGACACTCCAAGAAATCAGTAACAACAGTATTCAAACTGATCATCACAACCAACATTTCCTACGGTAACACTACCTGGTTTTCTGACCTTCGAGTAAATACATTTGCTTTACGCAGTAGTGAACCTAACTGTAACCTAAAAAAATGTATGTAACTTGTTGCATCACTAGTTGCTGATCTGTCGTCAGGCGCCAGAAAGATGCTGGCTGCATAGCGCTAGAGCGTCACTCTGATCTAATATCGCTCTCGCACATATAAACTACCTTCAAAGTATACAGAACACGGCCTTGCGTATAGCAACGAGCTGTACACAGGCCGCACCTATTTCCAATCTGCATGAGGAAACCAAGGTCCTTGCTCTTAAATGTCATTTTGATATGAGAGGGAAACTATTTTCTAACAAAATGAGTGTCGTCTTGTTAACCCACCGAAATATATACAGAACACACCGGCTGCACACTTCGGCCCCGTTACTGACACCACCATTCCTCAACCTGCAGACATCTTACTAATTCATAACCTAGACTTGCTGATCATAGAGCTGACATGGCCCTTCAGAGTCACCCACCGGAGGTGGATGTGGAAGAGTCGGAATAGCCCAGGGGTACTGGAGTTTATCTGTTGAGGCTGAGTTGCAAGCATGCTCCACACGGCCCTCCAGTCATACCAACGTAGACTTAGACTTGGGAACGTTCCTTCCGATCTGTGCCTGCAGTGCCAAGATGCGCCCGTTACGGTTGAGCACGTCATGGCGCAGTACTCGGCCATCGCACCCGGCAGGCTCAATCGTGACCTGTGCGATGTTCGCAGGGGTGTGGGTCGAATGTAAGTGCCTGCACTGACAGTGAGACTCATAACATGCATATGACGGTGGATACACATGCTTCCGGGCGGTGCGCCGGCCGTGGCTCCTCCACCAAAGAGGCTCGGACTAAGCAGCACAAACAACACCGGCTTCGTTCCAATGCTTTTATCTGTCCACACACAGCAGATTTTCTGAGCCTAACGCCCATCCCTTCCTCCTTAGTGACAGTTGTTGCACAGCTCTTGCCTAAACCGACTCCCAGCTTCAAGGAACTCCGTCCTGCCCTGAGAAAACAATAGCCGAGGTGCTTTCCATTAGCCGACACCTGTTGTGCCATTGCCTTACACGATGCGCCTAAGACAGTTTTACAGCTTGTGTCCGCATGAACCGTCATTGAATGGCATCACTGCCTCGTTTCCGGCGTGTCATCGTTCACTCGGTTTCTTTCAGATACTCGATGTGTATAGACGACCTAAATGCAGCTATTTACAGGCACGTTTTTGAGCCTTTCAACTCTTTTACGGGCAGGCATCCCGTTGGGAGATTTTGTCTTTCGCCAGGCGATTTTAATCATTTTTGGTGAACCCTCCTGCCTGTTAAAGGGTCAAGTTGGAAACCTAATTCAACAGGTTAGGTCCGTTCGTCAATTGTACAATTTCCTGTAAATGTTTTCCGTTGTATGTATCTAACCATCCCGCTCCCTCCTCCCCTTTGCAGGTTATTCGTATATAAGCGCCGAGCTCGATCCCAGACGGACTGGAACAGGTAGTGACCCTTGCTGCACTATACCTGTTGTAAATGGTCCTGTGTTGACCTCTGTGGTAGACTACGCTACTGCTGTTGTTGATGGGGTGACTTGCTGTCTGGGTACACTTGACCAGCATTAGTGGCCGAGGTAAAAGCAACGAAGGCACCTGGTACCCATTTCTACAATGACCATGGTGCGTGAGGCCTCTTCAAATATGAAAATAAACGGTTCTATTTCTGACTACTTTTTAACGAGTATTTTTAGAACAGAACCCTTCAGTGTCTATCGAACCTTACATTAAGTCACGATGCTTCTTGTCAAAAGAAAGATATTGTTAATGTTAATCCTACTCTATGCTGAGTCACCCTGGCCAACACCTCCCTTACCTCGCCTGCTGCCCTCTTCTGACATGTCCTGTACTAACACTGCACGACTTACCCTCAGCTATCGACCATCCCGAGTATCTGTCTGTAGGGTATAACCTGGGCTCAATTGTGTGCTTAATGTTAGACATTTTGTTCTCGAACTCGACATTAGTGTTGTTTTGTTCGTTGGGACGTCAAATGACAGAATATTAGCAACATGAGCTGTTTATCTACCAACCATCCCGAAGCTCTACTTGTAAGGTACGACCTGGGCTCAAGTGTGTGCTAATTGTTGGACGTTTTGTTCTTGAACTCAGTTATAGAGTTGTGTTTGTTTGTTGGGACGTATAATAACAATAATGGCAACATCCGCGATTTTTCTACTAACCATCCCGAGTCTCTGCCTGTAGGGTACAACCTGGGCTCAATTGTGTGCTAATTGTTGGACGTTTAGTTTTCGAACTCAGCTATAGAGTTGTATTTGTTCGTTGGGACGTTATATAACAGAATATTTGCAGCATGAGGTGTTTATATCTCTTTACTCACCTGCCTACTGCCCCCGTCTGGTGCACACGTAATTTTCTCCTTGTCAACTATGGTGGCTCTATGCAGTAGCAGCAAGAGTGCGATGCCCGAACTGAATGGAAGTTCCTTGAACATTTAGATCCATGTTTGGAGGTGGAGTGAATGTGTTTGTTCGTCTTGATTGTGTGCGGCCAAATACATTGACGACAGTGCTCTTTCACAGCACGTTTGTATCAAACTTTCAATTGGTCCGAATGATAAATCCATTAATGTATGTGATAAACTGATTCGTTCTCTTGAAAAATCTACTCTTTGCCAACTTTGTATTCAAGTACTGTTGTATCCACTGATCAATATGTACGTGTTATTGTTTAGCAAAACACCACCTGCCATACCTGGCCTGTTGCAGCGATGTCTTGGAACAAGAGATGGTGCACGGTCTCAAGCCGTGAAGCTGCTGTTACCGAGGTTTATTGTCATCGCTTCCTTCACAAGGTCAACACTTCGTGAGCCCATTTTCAATGTTTCGCGTCGCAAGTTCTAAGATTGAGCAATAGTATTTGGACACCGGCGCTATCTTGAGTGTACTTTGAAGGATGAGTTTCTCGAGACGTTCAGCTGAGCCACTCTCTTTCTTGAGTGACCCAGCTATGTTGATCGTTGTACTGCTATTAGACGTGATTTTTTAGTCGTTGCTTATTGGACTCAGTTTTGTTTGCTGCTGCTAACATTCGATATTATCGTTCCATACCTTCTATTGCAGCCTCAGTTTATTATGCCTGCCAGGCTAGTTTTCAGTTATGTGTATGTGGTCGTTTCGGTCCTTGCTGTTGCCACTTGGAGGCCTTCCTTGTGTTCTCTGCCTCAATTGTGTTATTTTTACTTAAGCAGAGATGACGGCAGAGTGAGGAGAAAGCTTGTAAGCCTTTCATCCATAAATATGTAAGTATGCAGAGAAGAATAAATCTTGTCACCTTTTCAGAGTTTCTATGCGGACAGCCGAGCATGTGTCAGAGTGGGGAGCGAGGTGAGTGATTGGTTCACAGTAAAAGTGGGACTGAGACAAGGCTGCGTGATGTCTCCCTGGCTGTTCAACCTCTATATGGATGGAGTGGTCAGGGAGGTGAACGCGAGTGTGCTGGGTCGTGGCTTGGACCTCTTGGAAGCGAATGGGCGGAGTTGGCAGTTGAGCCAGTTGCTATTTGCTGATGATACGGCCCTGGTTGCGGATTCGGAGGAGAAGCTATGTAGGCTAGTGTCTGAGTTTAGTAGAGTGTGTGAGAGGAGGAAGCTTCGAGTGAACGTGGGTAAGA